>ML809510.1:411174-426468 GCA_009831015.1 Picea engelmannii | reverse complement strand
TCAGTTAGTTCATACCTGTAACATAAATACTAAGCGCGAGCCTCACCTCCACACGACCATGGGCTATGACTCCCTGACTCCCGAAACTCTGAAAAGGGCTTAACGGATGTTAGCTACTTTCCCTTTCTCTGCTCATATGACCATTCGCCACGACCTGGGGCCCATCCTTTGAGCACATCGGGATTTTGTGTATCGGGAACTCCCGATGTGATTCACCTCTGTCCTCCCGACTCCCGAAACGTCGATATTTCAGAGCGCCAAATTGACGGTCACAGCTCTCTCGCGATCTAACGGCTCGGATCTATTCCTTATTATGTCAGGACTTCGCATTTTGTGAAGTTGGAAGATCGCTCGCCTCCCTGCTCCCGATCCCCGATAACCCAAAATTCTCCCTGGAAAATCAACGGTACAGATCTCTCCTAAATCAATGGCTGGGATCTTTTTGCGAGTTCGCGTTTCGTGAGTTTTCACGAATTTACTCTTTGAGTCTTCCCTCCTGCGGGTCAGCGAAATGTTGATCAGCTTCCACCTGTCTTCTGACGATGGGTGGTCCCAATGATTTTGAGACTTCGTGACTTTGCAATTCGGCTCTCCTCTTGTGCACTCTAAAGGACTAAACCTCGTGCACTTCCTCCATATCCAACAGTTGTTGGTCCACGCGCTTCCAAATCTGATGACTCACACTTGATCAATCGGACGGTTGAGATTCCACCTCAATGTTCCGGGTCTCCGGACTTCGGGAATCTCAAGCTCAAATCTGATAGCTTCTCTCTTCTCTATACGCAAAGTGCTAAAACGTGTGCACCTCCTTCTGATCCGACGATTGTTGATCTTCTTCCTTATGATCCAATGATCACGGTTGTTCTTCCTCCTGAACCTCTGATATCTCTCCGCCTTGGAAGATTTATCCACCTTCAAAGGTTCCAAACCCTTGTTCTCCCAATGAATCCGTCTTTGGGATCTCGTCAACCCTTGTGAAAAGTGTTATCTCTTCTGAGCTTCTATCCTTGAAAGGATTTTGATTTCCCACGCACACCTTGCATTCTCAGGATTTCGAATAACTCAGTTCGAAGGATTTTCTTGAAAAGAAAATGCTTCCCTCCCACTTGGTGTTCTTCTGCACTCATTCTTCGAAGCTTGTTGACTTCTAGACGTTGTGCACACCTTGCACCTGGTCTGAGTTTCTCTGATTCTCTTTGAACTTATCTGAGTCAATCTGAGACTCATTCGATGCACTCCTTGTGTTCGAGATGCACATCTTGCATACAAGTATCAGAAGAGAAACAAAAAACTCAACCAACTTCGTCATGAACTCATACAGTTAACCTCTCGGACAATCATACATGAGCGAACTGTAATAAATCATGCACACAAAATAACATTCATTCAATCACACATGAAATGAACACGGTCCAAGGATTTGGGACAATTTCTATATGTTTTATTCATTCATGAAAAACAAAATACATAGTGTTTCTTCTACTCTACTCTGCTCTACTGATCTCTCTATTATGTCTATCCATCCTCTTCTTTCTATCTGTTACAATACAACATTGAAAAAAATTATCTAAGGACCGGCTCCACGAGCTCTCTCGTCATGTTCTGAAATCTATCATTTCAAATTCAAAGTTATTACCTACCATGTCCTATTACAATAACTACTAGTTATTGCCAAATAGAGTCGACACGCCATATCTGCAATTTCTTACAATCCTTCAAGACTTTACAAACAAGTTACATTTTAAAATGTTGTTTTCAAAAATATCTCAAAAACCGATTAAATTCTGAGTTAAATGCTTCATTTGAAATTCTGTCATTGCTGAGATGTCATTCGTCTACCTCCACGTGTGCATTATTGACTTTGAAGGCGATGCTCTTGCATCACCACAGCTGAAGGTCCATTTGTAGATAGAGTTTTCAGTCATTTTAATCAAACCCCCTACACCACTCAATGCACCACTACATTTGGATGCACCATCAAACCATCCCTTAGTAATATTTTCGGCAATGGAAGGATTAATAAGAATTTTTGTTTTCTCTTTGGATGGGTGGATATTTTTCCAAATCTGATGCAGACCAAGATCTCTAAAAGCAACAAAATTGATGGAAGGAGTAATATTTTCAAATATCAAATTGTTTCGTGCCAGCCAAATATGCCAGATAACCAAGGGTGGTAAACAATTGTAGGAGCGCTCACTTGAAATCCAATTAATGAAGCAATCAGAGATAGATGCCCCTTTCTAGACAGATGTGAGGTGGTAATCATGCTCAATTTTGTTCCAGACTTGTCTCACAAAAATGCAATGAATGAATAAATGAGGCACTGATTCTTCTTCTTTGAAACATATATGGCAGATATTGGGACCATTCCAGCCTTTCTTGAGTAAGTTGTCCCATGATGAGATTTTGTTTTCTTCAACGAGCCAAATAAACAATTTTACCTTTAATGGGATTTTCCACTGCTAGAGGTGTTTGCGCCAACCTGTGATGTTGAGATAGTTTGTTGTGTTGGTGATAGCAGAATATAAATTGTTGACTGATATGAGGCGTGTGTTGTCTCCGCCAATCCAAAGGAGTTGGTCCACACCATTATGAAGGAATATGCCAGAAATGGAGAGTGTCTAACAGAAGAGGTCCCACTCCACTTCTAATTCGCGAGGGAGCTCCAGAGCGTTACTCGGAATCCATCCAGGAGTCAGGATCCCTAATTCATTGTGAACCAAAGCTTGAAAAAGGTAGTGAATTTGTTTGGAGTGTAAATGTGAGATAAGAGAAGGTGACAGGTAGGAGGAAGATCCGATGCCCAATATGCGATCAGTACCAAGCTTGATGGAGTGGTCGGAACTAGGCTTCCAGCTAATCCAGGATCTAATCCAGTGCATCGACTTGTTCATATTCCTCCACGTCTGTGATACTGCTCTCGAAATATATGTGGTTCGTTGAAGACGTGGTGGACACCAGATTTTCATGTCTCGTCGAACCAAAAGGAAAATTAAGGCATTTCGAAGAAATATTGGATTTTCTAGAGATTGAAATTGGGCCCACGAACTAGCTAAATTATTGTTCATTCTTCAAGAGCAGTGAGTGCAAAGTGATTGACAATCAACATGTTTTCTAGAAGAATCAGAACTATCACATCCTCAACTTTGATAATATATTATGAATTATTTAATTATCATTATTAATTGTATTTTATCGATGATTTAATTACTTTTATTAATTTTATTATTATTATTATTATTATTTTGTAATTAATATTTTATAATATTTAAATATTGATGAGATTGATGACTAGTATAACTTTATTAGTCCTTGTCGTAGGCATAGAGGGACTATAGCGATTGATAATTCGTTGACCTCACATTAGTTTGTCCTTTGACCACAAATATTTGCATAATATATATTGTTGGAGCTAGGGAACTAAAAACATTGAATTTTATATAATAAAAAGTACCATATATGTAGTGATTTGATTGGATAACAGATTGGAGGTCTTATTGTCGGCTTTGCTATTCCCAATGTTTTATATGTTAGCATATCCAAACGTTTTCATCATCTACAGTCTTTTTGAATCATATATTTTTCTTATACATTGCTTGAAGCTGGATTAATGCTAGTGTTAGTTCAAATGTTTGTCTTAGCATTTTTCTTCTAGCATTGTCTTAGATCATATACGGTTCTTTTTTTATTTGTACTAATCATATTGAAATGTTTAGATATCCAAGATTTATAGTGATCGATAATTCCAAATTTTATAACGTCCTTGTCGCATGTATTTGTATTGAAATGTATTGACACTTTTTTTAGGTGCTTGAATAGGCCTGACAGCTTAAATGTTTACATGACGCGAGGTCCTCCAACAAGCCTGAAAACTTAAATGTTTTCATACCGCGAGGTCCTTAGACAGCCTGACAGACTTAAATGTTTATTTAAATACGCTTCTCGGAGTACATTTTTCATCGAAATTTTCCATACAATGTTGCAGTGATTTTGCACAATATTGTTGTCCAGCTCAAGTTGAATAGGCATTGTATCTTTCATCCTTCTTCTAGCCTTGCAATGCAATTTCATCATCATTGAAGCTACATACATTATTTACTGGTTCGGTGAGTGCTTCTTCTTCGTTGGTTCATCGGTTGTTGCTTGTTGTTGTTGTTTGGTTCACAATTCAACCTGTGCTTCTACCTTTCATCGTTTCAGAGTAAGTTTCCATGCCATAGTTTCATTTTCTATTCCTTGTTTTTGGTTCAGTGTTTGCAGTTTGCAAGTAAGAATGTTTGCTTATTTCTAATGGCATGCTCGTCGTATTTGTATAGTTCCTTCTGTGCTTCGGCTCTATTTTCGTAATCGTTGGAGATACATATGTTGTTTACTGGTTCGGTGGTTGTTGCTTGTTCATTGGTTCGTTGGTTCGTCGGTTGTTGGTTGTGTTTGTTTGGCTCAGGTTTACGCTTTGGGGCCCTGAGGATGCAGTTGGGCCTGTTCATGCTTTCTCGATGGTTTGGTGATTGTTGTTTTATTTTGTTTGATTCTTCTTTGTAGGGTTGGGGTTCTACGCCGATAGTTGGAGTTTTTTTTTTTTTTTTTTGGATTATTATTGTTTTTTGGGGGCGCTTTACGGTGTTTAGCGCATGCACCCACGAGTCGACATGCAGTTGTGTTATTTTTCATGTCTGGCAAGGTCGATATATATTCTGCTGTGAGATTTTGTTGGTGCTTCAGTGTTGACATGAAAGAAAATAGTTTCATAAAAAATAGTTCGAGAAGTACATGTGAAATTGCAATATCCGTTGTTTTTTGTTAAAATAAAACATATGCAGGCTGCATTTATAAACCATGTATGGTGAAATGTGCCCATATGAAAATACATGTTCTTTGACACAGACTGGTGTTCCCACGATAAAATTTGTCTTGTACTTGAGATATGATATGTACAACAAAGATTCTGTAAAATTATATTTCCATGTCTGGAAGCATATCTGGGTAGTTTTCCATAGAAAACCAAAATATTGTATCATGGGCACAACAGCCTGCATAGAGGATAAAGAAAATGTATTTCCATTGGTAGAAGCATATTTGGATACTTTTCCACAGAAAACCATAAATCATTTAGCTATGGCCATGCAATTTCGTAATATTTTGTGGCTTGTAATATATTTTGGGCAGGGAAAAAAAATTTGCATATTTATAGCTATGGATGGAGAAGCACAAAGGTTCATGTTTCTGCCTATATTTTAGACTGTTCGTGGGGTCTCTTTTACTGTATGTACATATTAATTGTTCTCCGGTGCATACCAACTTCCATTCATTTTCATTGTATTTTGTACACTCCCACATTCAAACAAACAGAATAGCTAGAGAAAACGACGGAGTCTTGACTGCATCGGTTGAAGAGGAGATAGAAAGGTGCATGCTTGTATTGTTATTTCATATTGTGTTGTTTTGTATTTCATTTATTATATGTATATCTGTTCACCTAGTTTATTGTATGTAGATGTTGTGTACCTTCCTACATAATAACTTATCTTCATTACATGTCTTCCGGCATACTAACCTACTTCATGTTCATTGTATTTTTCGTTGCATTGCTACATTTAAACAAACAGAATGGCTGGAGAGGACAATGGACTCTTTGGCGGGAATGTAGATGAGGAATTACAGAAGTGGATACATGTACTCTTATTTCATATTCCAGTGTTCATTTCTTCATTTACTGTCTGTATATTTGTTGTGCTTGTTTTGCTGCTTTGCACCTTCTTTTTCTTTTCTTTTTTGTTCTTTTCTTCCTTCAAATATAATATATTTCTGCATATTCTCATGTGAATCGTATTCTGTTTGATGTTACATTGGAATAAATAGACATGTTTCTCTTTATTTTACATGTATGTCTTCATACTAACTTTCCTTCATGTCCATTGCAAATTCGGCATTGCTACCTTGGAAGAAACAGGTTGGTTGGACAGGAAGATGAATTGTTCTGTGCAACAACAAAGGGTTCTGTGGTACAATATTCGAAAAGGTATACCAACTGTGTTGGTAAATTAAATATACAAACCAGGTGGGGGAATATAATATTAGAATAGAAAATGATGGCTTGGTATCAATGGGCCTTTCTGCCCTCCCTATTTCTACTTTTTCCATTTTCTATTATCACTTTTTTTTTTCTAATTGATCTGCTTAGTGGTATTTCTGAAAATGCCTTGGTGCGTTGGTTGGCGGACTAATGGTTTCACATCTATGGTCACGCTTCTACCTTATTCCATACTTACCCACTTTGTCAATTGTGGGTCCTAGGTTGGCGGGTTCAATATTTCTCCCTGGCTTCCAAGGGTCCGCGATATACAGATTGTTCGTGGTGCCCCGCCCTCACGCCCTGTTTATTGTTACACATTTTTCTAGTCAAAAAAATCATATGCATACAATTTTACGCCCTTTTAGTCCTTATAATGGCCAATATACAATGCATATGCTTGTTTAATTCTGATGTTCATCTACACATGCTTGCATCAGAAAAACTTGGACTAGTGACATGGCCATGAGTAGTCATTCACCCCAGACATTAGCAGACCAACAAGGCCAAAGGTAAATATGCATACACTCTTCTCTTAGTATGTTTACCAAACAAATATCCTCAACTATTTATTCATATATGTCATGGTGAATATGTTGATGTCATCTGCAATACATGGTTTTCAGTTCACAAGAAGTATCAACAAGTACAAGCAAGACGCCGAACATAGCGCAGGTTCCGCAGACTAAGAGGTGTGGTTGAAAAACTTTGGTTCCATAGTTCTTCAAAGCTATGTGTGTACTTGTATATTTATGCCAGTGAAAGAAGAATACAAAAAAAAATGCACACTACCATTCACTTTAGTTTTCCTGTTCAAAAATTGTCACCAGTTCTAGAGTTGTGACACCCAAAGTACTATCAATAGAGGGCTTGAACAACCGTCGAACTGGACAAGTGTTTGTCAGGGACATAATGGTCATCTATAGCACCTACTTAGACAAGGCAAACAAAACTAGATCCATTATGTGTGCTGACATGAAAAACAAGGACGCCATGATGATAGTGACACTGACTATTCCTACACAACTTGTCCAGAAACATGCAGAAAAGATATTGTCGGGTAATGGGATATCCATTACAAATTTTAATATATTGCCCAAAACAGTATATGACCGTGTTGATTGTGATCATATTATTTCTCTCAATGAAACAAGTATTGTGGAAAAAAATCCCGATGTTTGTTCAAAATATTGTTTCGTCCCGAACACGACTATCAACCAGCTTGCACAGAGTAGTGATATTTACCCAATCGGAACCATTGGCGCAGTTGTCACACTAGAGAGAAAATTTGGCTCGCAAAACATTCTCCATATAAAGGATGGAGAGTCGAACAATGACAAGGAAATGGTACTGCTTTCCATATCCAGTTTTTTCCTTTACTTTCGCATGTGCATGTATCTCGGGTAACTTACACAAATATTGCATTGTTCCATGTTGCAGTTGCAATTGTTTGATACCTATTCAAATTTGTTTTCGTCATTGGAACAATAATTGCATAAAGGGAAGTTTCCACTTATGCTCTTCAAAAATATAACAAATAAAAGGTATGTTAGAGAAAGGATCTTTCGCACAACCCAGGAAACGTTTGTAACAGAGTTGCGAGCAGATATAGTACAGGATCTAAAGAAACTAGCTAGCTCTACAACTGGTGTGTGTATACATCCACAAAATCATCCTCACTTTTCTTATACAAATAGCCTTCACCAAATATATGCGGCTTGTTTTATTTAATTTTATTTTATTAGGGGGGGGGGTTCAGTTGTGTATTATATTGTTCAATGTATTAATTCTTATGCTCATGTTCCCAGGTTGAAGGTGTTTTGGTTGCAGTGAATGTGTACTTGACCTCCTTTGAACCTGTATGTGTAAAATGCAACTCTCCTGCTTCTACCTCCGCTTTGATAAGTGATGATACGATTGATTGTCTGCGATGCGGTGAAAAATGTCCATATATATATGGACACTGCCTCAATGTTGCCATATGAACTGTGGGAAACACAATCGTGCATTGTACAGTTAGGCAGCCTCTGTTACAAAATGTGCTTCCTAAGTTGGCAGAATTGTCATATGAAACATATCTACATAAAAAGTCAAGCAATGTCTACATGTTGCGCGACTTTTGGATACACAACAAATTTACCTTAAATGAGGACAATGCAATTTTGGATATCGGCTGAAGAAGGAAAAAAAAAAAAAAACATATCAAACTTTGGAAGGAAACGAAAATATCTCATGTGTCTCTGTAATTAATATTTCTTTAACATCCAGATGAATGTTCGTCGTACTCGAGTACTTGAGATTGCATGCACATAAGATTGTTCAGTCCAAAAATGGGAAGCATGACAGCAAATCCCATATATCCCATGGCCCCTATTATTTTCTATTGGGAACATATACCAGATGTAAGAGAAAACGAATGACACGTCATCTTTTCTTTGTATATCAAATTGTTTGATGCAAAGGTCGATGTGTCCTGCTTTATGGAACCTTGTGGGAACTTGCTTGTGGCATGTTTGGAGTTTAGTTGGTTCTTGGTTGTATGCTTCATCTGTCAATTTATATATCGTGGAACTCTGAGTGTTGTTTGGAGGACACGGAACAATAGAATTGCAATTTTTTATCCAGCTAGCCCGCAAATCCGCCTAATAATTTGTATGGCGTTGTGACGCAAATGTAGTATGTGGCTTGTTTTAGCATTTTTCCTTGATCGATGAACTTGGTAAAATTAATCTCCTGGAATAATTTGAAATCAACGAATATATACTGTGCGAAGTCCAATTGTGTTATCATATCAACAAGAGGCCCTTAAAATTCAAATTGGTCGTTGTTATGCTTGCGGTGATAGAATTTTAAAAAACTTTATTTTGTTTCCTTCATTTTTTTTAAAATAAGCGATTTAACATCCTTTGATAATTTTATGTAATTAAATTGTACAATATAAATATTGAATATTAATAATTTAGTATTTGAAAATAATGGTTTTTAGATAATGTTAGATAGGATTACCATCTGTAAACAATCACAATCTTGAGCCCACCATTCCTGGAGTTTGTCTGTCAATTTGTATATCGCGGAACTCTGAGTTCTATTTAAAGGACACAAGACAATAGAAGTGCAATGTTAAGCTAGACAGCCCGCAATTCCGCCTGTCAATTTGTACATCACGAAACTCTGGGTGCTATTTGTAGGACACGAAACAATAGAGGCTCAATTTTGAGCCCGAGAACCCGCGATCCAAAAAGTGGCTAAGTATGGAATGAGGGATCCGTACATGCTCTATAAAATCTCATGTCCATACTTTATAAAAGTACATATTTAGTATGTATTACTCGTTTCTTAGAAAATTTATAGGTGTGGAAGTTGGCGGATGCACGTGTTCAGATTTCCATTTACTTTTATATCACCAGCCCGACCGACTGCTTCCCCGTTTCAAATTGTACAATTTTTTTTGTCTAATTAAATTGTACAATATCAATATTTAATATTAATAATTTAGTATTGAAAATAATGTTTTTAGATAATGTTAGATAGTTGATACGGATTACCATCTGTAAACAATCGCAATATTGAGCCCGCCATCCCTAGAGTCTGTCTGTTAATTTGTATATCGTTGAACTCTGATTGTTGTTTGGAGGACACGGAACAATAGAAGTGCAATGTTGAGCCAGCCAGCCCGTAGGTCAGCTTGTCAATTTGTATATCACGGAATTATGGGTACTATTTGTAGGGCACAGAACAATAGAGGCCCAATTTTGAGCCCGCCAGCCCGAGAACTTGCAATCCAAAAAGTGGTTGAGTATGGAATGCAGGATCTGTACATGCTCTATAAAATCTCATTTCCATACTTTATAGTACATATTTAGTATGTATTACTCATTTCGGAAAATTTCTAGGTACGGAAGTTGGTGGATTCACGCCTTCAGATTTCATTTACTTTTATATCACCAGCCCGACCGACCGCTTCCCTGTTTCATATTGTACAAACTTTTTGGCTCGCGGTTTTCCAAATAAGCGAGTTACCGGATAGGCGGGTTCAATATTGATCATTTATGTAATTAAATTGTACAATATCAATATTTAATATTAATAATTTAGTACTTGAAAATCATGTTTTTTTATAATGTTAGATAGTTGATAGGGATGACCATCCGTAAACAATGGCAAAATTGAGCCCGCCAGTCCTGGATTCCACTTGTCAATTTGTATATCGTGGAAGTATGACTGCTTCTTGGAGGACACGGAAAAATAGAAGTGCAATGTTGAGCCAGCCAGCCCACAAGTCCGCTTGTTAATTTGTATATCGCGGAACTCTGGGTCCTGTTTGTAGGGCACATAACAATAGAGGCTCAATTTTGAGCTCTCCAGCCTGAGAACCCGTGATCCAAAAAGTTGATAAGTATGGAATGAGGGATCCGTACATGCTCTATAAAATCTCATGTCCATAGTTTATAAAAGTACATATTTAGTATGTATTACTCTTTTCCTTCGAGTGTTGTTTGGAAGACACAGAACAATAGAAGTGCAATGTTGATCCAGCCAGTCCACAATTTCACCTGTCAATTTGTGTATCACGTAACTCTAGGTGTTATTTGTAGGATACAGAGCAATAGAGGCCCAATTTTGAGCCCGCCAGACTGAGAAATTGCGATCCAAAAAGTGGCCAAGTATGGAATGCGGGATCCATACATGATCTATAAAAATCTCATGTCCATACTTTATAAGAGTACATACTTAGTATGTATTACTCATTTTTTGGAAAATTTCTAGGTGCAGAAGTTGGCGGATTCACGTCTTCAGATTTCACTTACTTTTATATCACTAGCCCGACCGACCGCTTCCTCGTTTCATATTGTAATAAACAAATGTAAACTTGTCGAAGTCCAATTGTGCTATCATATCAACACGAGGCCATTAAAATTCAAATAGCCCGCAAGTCCACTTGTCAATTTGTATATCATGGAACTTTGGGTGCTATTTGTAAGGCACGGAACAATAGAGGCCCAATTTTGAGCTCGTCGGCCCGAGAACCAGTGATTCAAAAAGTGGCTAAGTATGGAATGAGGGATCCGTAAATGATCTATAAAATCTCATGCCCATACTTTATAAAAGTACATATTTAGTATGTATTACTCGTTTCTCAGAAAATTTCTAGGTGCGGAACTTGGCGGATACAAGTGTTCAGATTTCCACCCACTTTTATATCACCATCCTGGCCGACCTCCTCCCCGTTTCATATTATAAAAAAAAATTGGAACGCAAGTTTTTGAATATGCAGATTTTTCTTTTAAATAAGATATTTAACATCCTTTAATAATTTTATGTAATTAAATTATACAATATCAATATTTAATGCTAATACTTTAGTATTGAAAATAATGTTTTTATGTAGTGTTATATAGTTTATAGGGATCACCATCCATAAACAATCACAATCTTGAGCCCGCCAACCCTGGAGTCCGTCTGTCAATTTTTATATCACAGAAATCTAAGTGTTGTTTGGAGGACATGGAACAATAGAAGTGAAATGTTGAGCCAGCCAACCCGCAAGTCCGCCTGTCAATTTTTATATCGTGGAACTCTGAGCGTTGTTTGGATGACACGGAACAATAGAAGTGCAATGTTGAGCCAGCCAACCCGCAAGTCCACCTGTCAATTTTTATATCGTGGAACTCTTGGGTGTTATTTGTAGGACACGAAACAATAGAGGCCCAATTTTGAGCCCGCCAGCCCGAGAACCCACGATCCAAAAAGTGGCTAAGTATGGAATGTGGGATCTGTACATGCTCTATAAAATCTCATGTCCATACTTTATAAAAGTACATATTGTTGGAAGATTGGTTATTGTCATTGATGTCAATCCTAGTCATGGGTTTTGGACTGAAATATTTATGAAGGTATTTGGACATGAAGGAAAATGCACATGCAGATACAACACCCATGGATGGATAGTATACATCAGGTTGTTTCCAGTGGTATGTGGCACGTCACGTGGATCCTCATGGTTGAGGAGAAATGAATTTTTGAAGATGACAAAGTGAATTGAAGAAGGAAGTACATGTAGGCCCTGAAGATAATTAAAGAAAAGAATTACAAAATAAGAAAGTGTCAGGTCGGCCCTAATGTTAAAAGTGATCAAAATCTGGACCGGGGGTCAAATTTTAGCTCAAAAATCAATGTTCTCAGAATTGCCTCAAAATGAACGAGAGTGTAGCCCTCGTCATCACAAACCCAACGCAATTCGTTTCGTATCAAACGGACGTCGGGAGCGAGAGATATAGCGATTTGTTCATCAAGTCAAACAGGGGAAAAAAAATGATGCTGACTGTACAGTCCGTACAGTCTGACGTGGCAGAGTCCGTACATGCTGATGTGGCGACCGTATGGTGACATGGCACCTGCTGACGTGGTGGTTTGTGATTAGCTGACAATTGGGCGAATGTTATTGCGACACGTGGCATCATTTGGGCGAATGGTAAGGTGCCACATGGCCCAGTCATGGGCTACCACGTGGCACCCCTTTATTGGCTAATGGTTTATTGGTTTGTTGTTTAAAATTTTGTGGAGCCGACTGGATTTGAATCGGTGACCTCCCCCTTTGGTAAGCGCTTTAACAAAGACCGTCGTGCCAATAGGCCACACGATGATCCTTGTAATGGATATGGGCTACAATATATTTAAGTTTATGTTATAATGTGTATGGCAGGGGGTCGGGTCGGGGCTTAGCCCCAACCCGCGGTTTTATTGTGTTAACATAAGACCATAAGCCATATATATATAATGCGCGCGGAGTTGTGGTTTAAACCCCCGGTTCTATGCCATAACATATGACCATGCTCTCTGTTTAATGGCACGCAGGGGTGTTTTAAATATAGCCCATGGTTTTATCATATTGCCATGTGACCATAACCAGGAGCGCAGGGGGGCTTAAACCGTTTAGCCCTTTTTTTTAAATGCGTGTGGTCACATTGACCCCCATATGCCTGAGAGCTTGGCGGTTAAGGGATGGAGGCACCTTAACCGTCCTACTGTTTGCACCGTTGGCGCGGTTGCGCCCGGTGCCAGGTTTTTACACCTTAAATGGCGTGTGTGCTGGGTTCATGCAACAAGGGTGCATTTTGGCAAACCAGTTTCAGCAAGGTTGAAGGAGGAAAATGGAGGAGGCCTAACTTCTTCATCTTTGGGCCGATTGAGGTGCCGTAAAAGCCCAGCTAGGGGTTTTTGGACGTCCTGGATCCATTGGCACTGTTATCAAGGCCATTTGAATATTTCTTCTGCAAGTTTTTCACCATTGAAGTTTCAGCAAGCTCCAGGGAGCTTGAAGCCCTCATTGCTTGAGGACATGTTTTGGTGAGCCTATGTTTGTTTTCTGTGATTGAATAATCATGTTTGGATAATTGTTATTCTCTGGAAACATTGGGACAGGTTTCAGAGGCTTTTGAGGACTTTTACAGGTGTTTTTTCCAAAGAGAAGCTCAGTGAAGCTTATGGCCACATGTAGAAGAGGTCATGCCCGGATGAGCCATGATCTGTTTTCAGAGTTTTATTAGTCATTTTTTGGGTTTTTATGTGTTCTGATCTCAATGGTATAGTCTGTTTTTCCATTGGAGTTGAGAAGCAGCTTGTAAAATAACTTTTGACAAATTAATCCCAGAGAGCCAAGTCCATTGATGGAGGCTCAAGGAGATGTAGCCCGGAGGAGGGTGAACTCCTTTATCATGTTGTGATTGTTCTGAGTTTGATGGTTTATTTGCTGCAAGTTATGTTTTTGTGTATTTATTGAAAGTACATATTTAACCATTTAAAAGAACATATCCTCACACATAAACATTCAAAAGAAGATTCATGAACTTAACACATAAGTTTATCTTTCATATTTTAACACATGAAGCAAGGTCCTGTAAAGTTTATTTTTATGAAGTAGAGGGTGCTTGCATAGCATAACAAGTCAGCCTTCTATTTTCAGATCAAAAAGGAAGTGACATAAATGGTATAAATAAACAGAATTATACATTCGTTTGATACAAGTCGAATTTCAGAGGAAATAAGAAGTAAAGAAGGTCGGATTTCAAGGGAAGATGAAGACTTTTGGTGATGTGTTCTAAGGTATGTTATTTTCAGGTCATCTTACCATTTTTTTTATAACGTTTTTTCTAGAACGATTCAAATGGTGAAATCTCTATGGTATTGAGAAGACATATCAAGGTACCTCTGGTAAAAATTTCATCTCTTGATTCGCTATAATTATGGAGATACACTGTGTGGAAGATAGGGTTTGTGACCAGTCTCGAAGCTAGTCAATAAACAGTTGTTCCGTGTAAAACAGTCATAACTTCTTCATAGAGAATCCAAATGAAGTGGGACAAATTTCATTGGAAAGAGTACAGACTTTAGTTTCTTTTTTGCAATTTTCCGAATCGGATGTTAAATATTGAGCGCGGGGCATTCTGTACAAGTTTGGTCTCCTAAATAGACCAAAATTGAATAAAGTCTACCATTCTTTCTATAACTTCTTTTTGGGGAGGATTCAAGGAGTGAAACTTGGAGGAGTTTTAGAGAATACATTAAGTAATATTATATATAGGATCAGAGTACTCCAAGAATTGAATAATTGTAGAAATTGAAGAAGTCTAAGGAAGCATTATCAGGTTCTATGTGATGATTGGTTGATGGTGATGATTTAATGTAAATTTTTATTATCTCTCATATATTCTTGGGTGGAAGGAAGGGGCAAGGATGGAGAGTTCAACTCTCTCTTGATATTGGAGTACTGCATCTTCCTCTTGGAGGTTTATCCCTCCCTTTACATTTGGAAGTTGTAGCTACCTTTGGAAGTCATTACTTCCCTTGAACAATAACTATTGATTATTTATCATATATTGTGCATGGTGTATTGTGGTGTATCGGTGTAACTCGTATACTATTGTTCATTGCTCATTGGATATAGTTGAATGGTTTAAGTATAAGTTGAAAAAGGTTTTAAAATGTACTTGATACTGATTCACCCCCCTCTCAGTATCAACAATTGGTATCAGAGCAGGTGGCCTTCAGAACAATTTAACCACTGGAAGGAAAATCCTAAGCAGAGATGGATGACCATGAGCACATTTCAAATGGGATTCAAAAATTTGATGGAAGAAATTATGCATACTAGAGTGATAGAGTGAAAACTTACCTAACAGCTTTGGGAGTAGACATTTGGTACTCAGTTGTAAATGGCTATGTAA
>ML809510.1:385557-396564 GCA_009831015.1 Picea engelmannii | reverse complement strand
TCTAATAGCATTTAAACATTCATAAAAAATTTCATTCTCACAATATGTCGCATCATATACATCATCATCAATAACATTTAAACATTCGTAAAATTTACATTCACATAGTAGATCGCATTATATACATCATCATCAATAACATTGAAACATTCGTAAAATTTACATTCACATAGTAGATCGCATTATATACATCATCATCAATAACATTTAAACATCCGTAAATGTTCATACATTTTAAAGTTTCACTGTGAATGGAAAATAAAGTATATAGGCCTCAGGTAATCCTGTCTGTCTAAGTCAAAAGGTGGTGTTACATACACCCAACCTTCGAGAAACATATTCTCGAGGTGGTCAAAAAAGTGAGGGATAGTCTCGTCGCAGTGTCTCAGCGTCTTCCCAAGTAGCAGATCCTGGACTATACTTGTCCCACTGGACCTTAACTTGGTCTACCAAACGGCTCCTAAGCTGTCGGACTCTACGGTCCAATATGTGTAATGGTTCTACCATGAGGTTTCCCATGTCCGATACCTGCAATTCCTTCCAATTTAGTTTATGTGATTCATCAGCAACATAATGACGTAAAACAAATACATGAAATACATTATGAGTTTTATGCAAGTGGGGTGGTAGTACGAGACGATAGGCAACGAGTCCAATTTTATCTTGGATTCTGAACGGTCCTATAAATCGAGGTGAAAAATTTGTCCCCTTCCCAAACCATATGGTACTCTTATTAGGCCTGATACGAATGAAAACCTAGTCTCCCACCTCATAACTTCGGTCGGTCCTACGTGCATCTGCATAGCTTTTCTGCATATCATGTGCTTCCTTTAGTCTTTGTCTAATCTGAATCACCTGTTCCTCCATCTCTTGAATCAATTCTAGCCCAACTATTATTCGGTCTTCTAGTCTATCCCAACTCAACGACGTTCTGCATGGCCTTCCATACAGAGCTTCGTAGGGTGGCATTCCGATGGAGCTATGAAAATTGATATTGTAGGAAAACTCTACCAAAGGTAGGTACTTCTCCCACTAGGTTTGATTATCCATGACATACATCCTAAGCATGTCTTCCATGACTTGATTTACTCTCTCAGTTTGCCCATCTATTTTAGGATGATAAGTTGTGCTTAAGTTCAACTGAGTCCCCAACACTGACTGCAAACTTGTCCAAAACCTAGAAGTGAATCGAGAGTCCCTATCTGAAATGATCTTCTTAGGTATCCCGTGCAAACAGATAACCTCACTTACAAACACACATGCCACATCAGTGACATCATAAGTGTCTCTAACTGGAATAAAATGAGCACTCTTGGTTAACTTATCCACTATCACAAGAATGGCATTGTGTCTATGAGATGTGAGTGACAACCCCACAACAAAATCCATATAGATGACTTCCCATTTGGACATAGGAACATCATGTGGTTGTAGGAGGTCTGTCAGGCGATGGTGGTCGGCTTTCACTTGTTGACACTCTAGGCACTTGGCGACAAAATGGACTACATCGCGCTTCATGCCTACCCATAAGAAGAGCTTCCTCATGTCTGCATACATCTTCTTCACACCCAGATGCGCATAATAAAGTTCTCTATGGGCTTCCTTAAGTATGATACTTCGAATATTCCCATTTTCAGGGATGTACATCCTTCCCCGATATCTTAACAGTCCGTCTACTTCTAGACTATATCCTTCATACTTTGGATCTAACTGCCTCCCACTCTGGAGGTTTGAAGTAACCTTTAAATACCAACTGTCTCCTTGGATTTGTGTCAACACATGTTCCCTCAGATTGACTTTTAAGGGTATCAAGGAGAAGATACGTGGTCTCCTACTCAAAGAATATGCAACCACATTTTCCTTTCCCTTGATGTACGAAATAGCAAAATCATACTCACTCATAAACTCACTCCATCGCCTTTGCCTGGCATTCAGATCTCTTTGAGTGAAGAGATGTTTTAAACTTTGATGGTCCATTTTAAGCTCAAAGTTTCGCCCAACAAGATAGTGTCTCCAAAGTTTCAGAGCTAGCATTACAGCTGCCAACTCTAAATCATGAGTCGCATATAGCTCTTTGTGTTTCTTCAACTTTCTTGATGCATAAGCTATCACTCCTCCATCCTACATTAGCACGGCCCCCAACCCTTGCTTCGAGGCATCCATGCAGATGATGAATTCCTTTTCCATATCTGTCACTCATAGAATTGGCGCACTAGTTAGTAACATCTTAAGCTCAATGAATGCACTATCACATTCTTCAGTCCATTCATACCTGACCCCCTTGCGCTACAAAGTGGTGATGGGTTTCACTATTTTGGAGAATCCCTCCACACATCTCCGATAATAACCTGCTAGCCCCATGAATCTTCTCACCTCATGGGCATTTTTCGGCACTGGCCACTCCATAATGGCCTTTACCTTTTCTGGGTCTACAGAGATTCCTTCACCGGAAATGATATGACCTAAATAGTGGGGCTCTTTCTGAAAGAAGGAACACTTCAACAACTTCCCATACAATTTTTTCTCTCTAAGGAAGGACAACACTACTCGTAAGTGTTCCTCATGTTCTCTTTCGTTCTTGGAATAGATGAGGATGTCATCTAGAAATACTTGTACAAAACGGTCTAAGTACTTTCGAAATACGCCATTCATGAGGCTCATGAACACTGTTGCCGCATTGGTCAATCTGAAAGGTACGACGACAAACTCGTAATGTCCAAACTGAGTTTGAAAGGTGATTTTTGGGATGTCGCCTTCCTTAATCCTTAACTGATGATACCCTAATCGCAAATCAATCTTTGAGAATACCGCTGCTCCTTTCATCTGATCAAAGAGGTCATCTATTTGTGGCATCGGGTACCTATTTTTCACTGTAGCACGATTCAGGTCCCTGTAGTCTATACACAATCGTAAGGATCCATCCTTCTTCTTTACAAAAATTACTGGTGCACCCCAAGGTGAGACACTGGGCCTTATTATCCCTAAGTCCAGTAACTCTTTCAACTGCATTTGCAATTCACAAAGTTACGGCGCTGTCATCCGATGCGAAGTTTTGGAAATTGGTTCTGCACCAGGTTTTAGCTCAATAGTAAAATTGAGCTCCCTCTCAGGAGGTAACCCTGGTAACTCGTTCGGAAAAACATCCTTAAATTATGACAATAATGGGTACTGATCCAATGAGGGTCCCTTCCTTTCATTCACTGCTTCCACTACATACAGTCGACACCCTTGCCTCAAGCATCGTTTAACCTTCATAGTTGAGATAAAGTGTAATGATACTTTTCTCCATACACCCTGGATCTCTATTGGCCTTCCTTCGTCGTCTACACAGAGCACCCTCTTTGCAAAACAATCTACCAAGGTTCAGTGAGCTGCTAACCAATCCATTCCAATGATTAGGTCATACGCCCCGAGAGTAGTGATGTATACCTTCAACCTGGTATTACACACTCCCAGGTCTACTATACAATTATCAACACTAGGTCTTACCGCTTGTTTTTCCCCCGAAGCCATATCGACTTGTTTAAATTCATCGTGCTCGTAGGCTGCTAACCCACTCTTTTCTAATGCAGATGGTGAAATGAAACTATCTGTCGCACCAGAATCAAATAAAATCTTAACATTGATATGATTTAGCGTACCTGATGACTCCACCACCAGGGATTAATGTTCGGCCTGGCGATTATTAATCGTTGCGTAGATATGGTGGCTGCTACTTGCTCTTCCCATCGGGGCCTTTCCTTCTCTATGCGTGAATCCTGATTGTAACTATGGGCAGTCACGCTGGTAATGGGGTCCTCCGCACCCCCAACAGGTAACATGAGATTGAACTTGTGCACTGTTATGTGACTGTCTCTGAAATGAGTTCCTTCCCCTAGAACCCCTGCCCCTACTAGTTGTTCCCTGAGATGGTCGTGGACCTGTCTGCGTTGTTGGTGATGAACGAGATGCTTCCCTAAATTCCATTGAAATCCCTACAACTACTATCCTTGGCGTGACTCTATTACCATATGGAGTTGGCCTTGAGCCCCCTCCCCTGGGAAATGTCCTCGGGGCCTTCCCTACGAATCTAGGATGATGTGTAAATGTCGGTATTGTACTCCCTCTTAAGTTCATGTGTTCCTCCGCATAACGTGCATTTTCCACAACTTCCGCTACCGAAGATGGTTTCCACATCCACACTATAGCTCTTATCTTAGGGTTCAATCCATAGACGAAGCGTTATGCCTATCATTGGTCATTATCCATATACGAAACATATTTGACCAATTCCATAAATCTGATCGCATATTCTTCTACAGTTCTATTTCCCTGTACTAAGGCATGAAATGCCCCTACCTGTTGTTCCTCATAGTACGTTGGCAGATATTTCCTTCGGAACCTCTCCTTGAAAAGTTCCCAAGATACTGTGTCCGGGGTAAGATGCAGTTGTCTTTCCAGGTTACCCCACCAGTTCAAGGCATTATCTCTTAACTGAAAAATTGCTATCTTTGCCTTTGAGTTGGATGCATAGTCCCTTAAGGCAAAACACCTTGTCATTCCTTCCAACCACGCTTTCGCGCGTTCACTGGCGCGACCCCCGGAAAACTCCGGAAGTTTGATCTTCTGCAATTCTCGAGTGATGTCTTCGGGTGGAGGTCCTCCCCCTAAATCCCTTAACACTTCTGGATTACCCTTTCCAGACGGTGGGGGTTCCACTTCAGTCCCTGTTGGTTGTCGCCCCTTTAAAGTCTCATTTATGGCCTCCAACGAGCGCAGTATGAGAGCTATTTTATGCGATGGTGGCGGCGGCGCTGGCAGTGTTGGCGGCGCCTGCGACAACGCTCCTTTGCCTCGATTCCCTTGAGTCCTAATCATCCTGTATGATTTAACCTGCATCAACCAAATTTGTCAGGGTGAGTTCAAGGACGTTTCAAATTGGCACTACTCAAACTAGAAACAGGGTTAGGCGTAAGTTTTTCTTTACTTGTCTGTAAACAAACATTACTCTCTTTAGGGGATTGGCTAGGTTAGGGATAAAGCATCTAAGCTTGATTTCTTTGCCTAAGAAAACTATTGGTTCCCTTGCCCTGTAGCTACCCTAGCCTTGCGCCATACTCGCCAATTCCTCTAGCTTACTTTCCTAGTGTGTATGGTGCCTCCTTCCCGCTTGTCCTAGTCTAAGTCCTTTAAAAATTTTGCTTACAACTAAATATCTTTCGATGCTTGACTCATGGGCTCTCATTGGCGCGTTGTACATATGTGTTGAATTGTGTGTCTCGGTGGCTACAGGTGCGAGTCTTTAAGGATTGTAAAGTGGCTTTCAAGCATTGGAGCTTAGCGCTTGGCTTTGACTGGTGGAATGGAATGAAAGGGCTCGGCAATTGGATCAATGAGTTGTGTGTAAGGTCTTGTGAGCCTGACGCTTGGATAATCGAAGTTTATACTTCGGGATACACTCTGTTACCATTAATCTATTTAAGTATAAGAATTTATTTGTAAAGACTCATGAGGGCGCGTTGGCGTTAGTGCTCTTCTTAAGGCACTTCGCTTGGTGGGTGGTCTTGGGTTCAAAACCCATGGACCCTCTAACATTTTAATTAACTTTTAATTTAGTTTAACTTTACACTAAATACACAAATAATTTAATTAAAGTTTTAATTTTTTTAAAGATAATTAACTTTAAATTAACTTAATTAACTTTAAATTAATTAAATTAAATTAACCTAAATTAACTTTAAATTAATTTGAACTAAATTAACCGAAATTAACTTTACACTAAAATAAAATTTAAACGAACACACACACAATTTATAAAAAGATTTTTTTTTATAAATAATAGACGAAAATCAAAATAATTTAAAAACAAGTGCGGGCACGCATGGATTCCACGTGCCCGCCTTGCTTCCTCTAGCGCCTTCCTTTCTAGACCCTAACTCTACATTTCCTGTCATTTTATTTTGGCTATGTGGTCAGCCACCATGGTCATTCCCTCTGCATCTTTTCTTTTTGGTGGTTCTCTCGTTGAACTGGTATGCAATCAGTTCTTCCTTGGTCTCCTTCCTCGTTTGTCAGGTGATGGCTTGTATTGTGTGTGTTCCAGGGTTTTTTTTTTGGTTTATTTTGTTTATTAATAAATAAAAAATGTTTTTTTTCCTTTGTGCAGCACGCGGCTCCTCCTCCTCAACAGCTTGGGCGTTTGGGCGTTGTCTTTGTGTTAACCCGCGCTGTAAAAATAGTTTTGTTTGGTTGGATGGAGCTTTGCATGCGCTAGGTTTTTTTTTGTTTTTTTTTTTAGTTTTCTCTTCTATGTATTTTGGTGGGACGACTGAGGCCAGTGGAGGAGAAAAACACATTACCCGCAAAGTGCCTTCTCTGTTCATTTTTGGGATTCGGTCGTGGATGTGGGAAATGATAACTACAATCCCACAGGCTGTTGTTATAATGGAAAACTGTCAACAGATTTCATTGGTACATCCCATAAAAACTGTTGTTCGAAACTTTTTTTTTTTGCTATGAAAAATAACATAATCTAACTTGTACCTACTTTTAGATTATTAATCTGGTTTGCAGTTGCTTTATTCATGCCATCTAGTTTCTTTCCTTCATCTGTAGTGGTAGCCCTATCTCTCGTTCGATTTTAGTTTATCATTTATAGTAACATAGATTTGAAGCACTAATGTGGTAGAAAGAACTAGGTGGTACCCATCTTCTACTTTTTTCCTATCGCACAGTTTGCCTATTCGACCTTTTCGAAGGATTTTAGTGTTCAAGCTGGCAACATAGATTTATGTGATAGCAAGAATTAGGTAGTGCCCATCTTCTACTTTATTCATATCACGCAGTTTGCCTATTCAATATTCTCAATGGATTTTAGTGGCCCATCTCAAAATGTCATTCATGTTGACGGAGCGTTAAGCCATTCACCAGAGTTCTTTACTTTCTGTAGTATGCCCATTAACATGGTAGATGAGGCCAGGTTCAAGTCCTGGAGAATTGGGTAAAATAGATAACCTGAGACATGGCACCTAAGCTGAATGAAGTCCTCTTTGTGCCCCCTTGGAACATGTATCCTAAGCACTTCAAATAAATAAATAAAAACATCATGAGATGAGCTCAAAGTGGAGACGATTTTTTTGTGTTTGTTCTAACTGTGATCAGCAGGAAATTACTAGTTGGTATTGTTAAATTCAGGAATAAAACATAACAGAGGCTAGAGCGATGAGATGAGAAACCCGCAGTTTAGGTTTAGAGTTATGACCTTGTTTGGCAGCTCGCAGGTATGTTAAATGCCTTATGGAAGGAGTCGGTCTTCATGCCCGCAAGGTTGTTGTAGGAAATATGTATTTGGTCGCTGGGAGGGAAGCAATCCAGAGTTACCTGCTATAAAACTGGATCTCAATTGAATATGGTAGTAAGAGGATGACACCACTCCTCTCTTATTCCCTACGAGTTGTGTCCTCTGCTTTACCTCCAAAGTATTCAATAGCATCAGTCGTCGGTCGTTTATCTGCCACTCCAAATCATTTTATGGCCAATCGGCTGAGAATTTCATATTGGAATTATATCGTTGCAATGGCTAAGCCAGAAGATGCCAGGAGTCCAGAAGATAGATAGGTGGGATCAGGTTATTCATTTAGTGGGGGGTTTTGGTGGGTTTATGCTATTCTGTCAAAACTAAGAACGTGGATATCAATTCATAATTTGAGCCAAGTTATCTTGTTGGTATATTTACTAAGCGAAGATTGTTTGTCTGGAGTCAATGTAACAACAGAAAGAATCGGACAGAAAGAAGCAGGCTATGTTTTTATCTCCAGAAGTTTTCAAATGTTAAATTTCTACAAACTTTTACCAGGAGATGATACAAGATGCAGTTGTTGTTAGGATGAGGCATGTGGAAAGGTATTGGGCTTGGTAGTCGCTCCTTTTTTTTTTTTGCCAGTTAAATATGTAATATATTTTCTTATTATTTTATTTTTTTAGCTATGGTTTTTATATTATATATATAGTTATCTGTTTAGAAAAGCCTAGGCAAAATTGATATTATACTACTTCATTTTTTTATATTTTTTTTTTTTCAGGGTTGGAACAGTTCCATTCCTGAACTGTCCTTCTCACATGCGGGTAGGTGGGTAGGCCCTTAAGGCTCCAGTGCTTCAAAATGAAGCTCTGATACCATGTGTAGGGACCAAATAAATTTCAGTATATTAAAATTCATAAATTGAAACCGATAAGATTACTTCTACACAGAAAGACTCGATAATTTCTTTCATTCAGCATATAAGCATGTTAAATTAATTAAAGAACAACAATTTCATCACAGAATAAGAATTACTTAACAGACTAACATAAATTACCTCTTCCTGATGCTAATTCCCCCATTGATATGGATGTCCTTTGTTGAATTTGAAATTGTGTCAAACACTGCCCAAAACCGAGTTTTCCTCCCTGGCAACTAGGAGCAGCATGTCCAGCTCCCTAGCTCCAGGATACCGTAAGGATATCTTGGCCCTCGTGCCCAAAACCCCTAGCAAACCGGTGCCCCCTGCTTCTGATTCACCAAAAAACCCCAAAGCCAAGCTCCTCACACCAGAGATCTCCACAGAAAATCTCCCACAGAAATATATCCTCTCCTCAAAATGCTTCCTACCTCCCCCAAAAGAATTTCCCTCCCCGTAAGACTCTTCCCCCTCATATCCTCCTTCACCGACTCTCCTCCCCTCATTAATTTCCTTATCTCCCCCTTTAATATCTTATCCCCTTCTTTAATGTCTTATCCCCTTCATTAATGTCTTATCCCCTCCCGCATACGTAAAGCATTTAATTAAACAAATTAAAATTATTAAGCCCCTTAAATTTATTACCCATGTCATTGAATGTGATATGTAATAAATTAATTAATTAATCAAAAGTTATAAACAATTAATTAATAAACAAATATTTAATTAATATTATTAATGCTAATCATTGTTTAATTAAAATCATATTAGGACAATTAATTATCTAATTAATTTTACTTAATAATCCCTAAGCATATATTCAACTAGGGTTGTTACAAACGCCATGTTTTTTCTCTCACCCCTTATCATGTAGATGCCTAGAAATAACCCTGCAAACAAACAAAATATCATGAATTTTAAATGCGCAGAAACCACTGCATAAGCTCGATCGAACAAATAAACAACTTACAAGGTTCTATTTTTCTGCCCATCAATAATTTGACTGCTCCTCTCCTCACTTTAAAATTTATAGATGTTCCCATTCACTATACTTGAACTCTCACAGGCTGTATTACAGATGCCAACTCTGGACAATGTCTTCACTGGCTTGTCACAGACATTTCGTTGCACAGAGGTGTTACTAGTTTTGACGGTGTGCAAACGATGGAATATTGACCTCCCAATAATGAAAGTTGTTTACATACGATGTTCCTTTTGACGTTGTACCAGAAAATGTGAGAAACACCTTTGCTTCCTCATTCGCCTCATAACTTTGTGGAATTAAATCATCTCTGCCAAGTGGGTCTCATTAAATTTTATTGTTTTAGAAAAGCGAGAAATCAGTAGAATTTGCTTGTGTATGTACGACATTGAAGATCAAGCTTCGATTATCCATTTTTAGATTCATATTTAAAGAGGATTTTCTACCGGAGGTTGCAAGACTAAATCCAATTTTATTGATTTGTAGCAATATTTAACAGTGGTTGGCGATCTCATTTCTAAACCGTCATCCTCCATGTCAGTTTTGTTGCACTCCCAAAAATTGAAAACTATATGCTACCCGTAATTCTTGAGTGTGTTTCTAACAGAATGCAGGGATTGCGATTGGAAATGGGGTTACGATTCTGCCATGAGGGCACAAGTGTTATCAATGCCCGATTGATTAGGGATATGGTTGTCGTGGATCTGGTATGGGAAATGGACCAAATCCCTCTATCTCTGGCCTTTCCCCGAAAAAGACTCTTTCATTGAGCTACCTAATATCTCTTAACATGCAGCACTAAGTATAGCACAAACATGAGTCCTGCTACTGCCTACAATTACAGAGAGTTTCCATGACGATACTGCCAAAAGTAGATCTCAATCTATAAAAATAAAAAAAATCAGTACAAATTCATATATGATCTGTGCAGCAGAAACCAGTATGAGAACGGATCAGTCGGCCCCATCCTGTGAGAGACACCACTTGTAAAATTCATGATGGCCGCTTTGTATTCTCAGTCGAGTGTGGTTCCTGAGAGGCTTATGTATTATTGGAATGGCAGGTGAAATGATATTTCCATTGAAGCTTCGGATTTGCTAACGAAGGCATTCTCAGCTGGCATGCCCACTGTCAAAGTGGTAATAGATGGACCTCCTCACCTCAAACGATGGATCAAGTGTTTGGCGGATTTCCCCAACCTTGAAAGATGTTGTCAATCGAATCGAATCAATCAATCTCTCCTCATCCATCTGTGGCCTCACATTGGGGAAGAGAGAATCTGGCCCGGTAAACCTATGATAGTATACACAAATATACTTGCAGATGCAAATATTTACTCAATAGAATGTGGTGGTGTTTCCTTTACCCATTCAGATATTCGAAGCATTTCATATGATCAGGTTTGGAACAAATTGTCCCAGCATATTCATCATCGAGGTTCTTCCCTGCCATGAAAAGTCAGAGAAGATATGGTGCAAGAAAGGAATGACTAAATGGTACGACAAAAATACAGTGAATCGAAACGTCCATGTGGGTGTTGTAGTCGAAAGACCTTATTCAAATGATCAATTCAAAGACGTGATCTCTGATTATAACCATCTGGAGCTGATGACATATATGAATGTTGTGTTTGTTAGCGTCCTTGTTGGCCTCCTTCATTGGAACTCATCTTGGCAGGTTTGATCTTTAATCGCATGAAGTGTTGGTCTGATACTGATACAACGTGGGCGCCACAAATTTCTCCTATGGGTTGGGGCATTCATGGTGGCCTGCTGGTGTAGGTATAGAAAAATAAAAGTCAACAGCCATTATTCTTTGTTTTGTTTT
>ML809510.1:367543-385450 GCA_009831015.1 Picea engelmannii | reverse complement strand
AATATATATATATATATATATATATATATATATATATATATATATTAATAAAAATAAAACCATAAAAAATTATAACAACATTATTACTTATAAATCATACATAAACATTGGAAAAAACCAAAAATTGCAAATGGACGTCTTTATCATTCCCGAAAACAATATCGAAACATGTTTTTGTGATTTTACGCTAAGAAAGCAATCAACGATGAAACAAGCGCGCGTGCAATGACCACGACAAGAGGTATAAAAACACATTTTATTTTTACTTTGATGCATTTGTACTTCTTTCTGCATGTTATGTTTTTCTTCGAACATCTCACAAGTTTTCATGCAGGATTTGTACTAAGTTTTTTTTCAGGTGCGCGGTCGATCGCATCTTGCTTCTAAAGTGTTTTTCAAAGATCACAAAACTTTTGACAAAAACATGCTTCGTTAACTACTTGAAGGAGTTGTTACTCATCATAAACATCATGACGTTTGTTGTTACACAACGACCATGCATACAACCATTTTGTGTCATGAATTATTTCCCCCCATATCTCCTTCAAAGCGCATTGGTCATCCCTGTGTTGAAGTCTATCATTCATTTCCTTGTCCTTCATGACTTCCCACTCGCCTACTTTTCTGAATCGCATACACCTATCTATCTTTTCCAGTTCATTTTTCCTTGTCAATAAAACTATCCATCTCCCTTTCCATGACTACATTACATTGCCATAAACACTTTTTCTACTGAGATCTTTTCATCTATAGTCCTACCAATATTTTTATCAAATGCGCGTTAACTGATGTGGGATTCCTTAAGACCCACCTTTCAACAAGTCTTTCCCCATCGACCTCGGCACCTTATATGGGATATAGACTAGAGTTCCTTTTGAGTACCTATAGGCTCGCATGCCTTAATGGCAAGTTCTCTCGCTGACAATCATGTGAATACATCAATGTCCCTTGATTGTTATATCTTTCAAGTGGCTCGACATCAACTCATTCATTCGCACTTCGCAAGATGTACTTGGGTACCTTGGCACTCATTTACATCAATGGTGAGTTTACCTCGCATTGGTTAACGACATTCATCAATGGTCAGTAATCCAATGACTTATCTTCATGCTCGACATCGACACATCCATTCACATGATTCGAATTGTACCATCGGGTTTAACAGTAGGTGAAGACTATACACCTTTCATGACTCCATCAGTAGTTGCAACACTATTTTCCATCTATTTGAGAGTACCACAGTTCCACTTTCATACTTCCTGTTTTCCATGATTCATTCAACAACAGTTCAGATTCCTCCACTTCACATTCTCTGATCCAGTAGTTGCAACTACAACAATAGTCACCTTTCATATGATCCTGCAATAGTGACATCTTCCATGCTCCAGCAACCGCATCAGCCATATTCCTATTGCATAGTTCATCAACATTTTGGGTAAGTGAAGGTATGTTATTTCCTAAACTTTAGTCATGTAATTCCTCAACTGCTAGCAACGAATAATTTGGAAAATCCCCTCACTAAGTTCCCTTTCCTTGTCGCTTCTATGACTTATGCCAAGTTGCATGAGGACATGCAACTCGTTCATTTGGGGGGTAGGGGACTTTATTCACTATCATCACTCCATTTTTCCACTACCATCATTCCATTTTTTTCGTCTCATTTACCAGTTATGAACATTTCTTTTCCAACGATACTTTGTTGCACTTTCCTTCATAAGCATTGATATACATATTGGCATGATTCACAAATATGAAAAAGGGATTTCTTATACTCAGTGATTTTTCCTTATGCACATTGATAGCATATATTTTTTCTAGTAAGAATATGGGTAAATTATTATCATAACAGCAAGAGAACAAATAATGAAATTAATGTTGTTAACACAAGAACCAACATTCTTCATATTCATGGTTGTCACACAAGAACCAACCATAATAAAATGACAGTTGTTACTCATGTAAATCCCATCCTGGAAACATTCATTATCATCACTCAAATCCAAAATTTAGATGCCAAAATTTCTTGAGAATATCCATGCATGGTTGCATGAAGACATGCAACAAGTTAAGTTGGGGGGTATGTTGGGGCTTAGAAATGTCCTATTTTCATCCACCTTTCCCTTCATTATTATTCACATTTCATTGCGCCATTAACCGTTCACGATATCATTTCATAAATATACTTGGGTTTCACCTTATTATTCTCCACTTTATTCATTTTAGTATTAAGAGGGAATTTGTGATTAAATGTTAGAAAATTGACATGTTTTCATATATCTCTCAAAAATGTATGAGCTTTGTAATGTGTAGGAATATGTGAAGGATTAATTCAAAAGGACTTCTCGAATACTTCCTCCACCATTTCAAGATTTGAGGAGATAATTCAAACCTATTCCAAGGAGAAGATCATGGAGATTTGGTTGGTATATCTTATCCAAGATATATGAGAGATAATGTGTGAGGATTTGAAGGGATTATATTTTGTAATAATGGGAAAATGGTTGAGACAATAGTGGATCTGTAATTATGAGATGGTTATCTTATCTTCAAGGCTCTCATGTATAAAAGAGAGTGTTCTCTCTTCATGAGGGGGTAGGAGTAATTAGGATGAGAAATTAGAGTAGTCATTAATGGTAGTCATTAAGATTTGAAAGAGAAAGGGATTCTTAGCTTTAATTCATAGTTTTGGTTTCCATGTGTTCATTATTCTTTTATGAAGATTGATTTGATTATTGTAATATAAAATTGCTTCATTGGTGTGAGCTCACATATGTTGTTGTGCCATTCAACTCTTCACATGTTGTATTTTCTTTTCCTTCATGTAGTTGTCCATTCCTAGATTAATTTCATTTACACAATTTCTCATTCCTAGATTAATTTCATTTACGCAATTTCTCGTTCCTAGATTAATTTCATTTACCCAATTTCATTTCAGTCGCATGTTTCAATTTCCTGCATTAGATTAATGATTCAATTTTAGTCGTAGATTAAACATTAGATTATATTAGTCCCGCTTCAATCTTGCACATACTTTGTGTGTGCTTCGTCAGTTTACGAACCCCGAGTTGACAAATTAGATAGTTGGGAAAATACTACAATGCAATTAATTCCACATTAGTTCGGCCCAATGTAATGACAGTCGTTCCCTTGTTACGATTTTTGTTCCCTTTACAGGAAGTGTCATTCATTTGAACAGAACAACTGTCGTTCCCTTTACGATTGTTGTTCCTTTACAGGTGTTGCATCTCTGGAGGCTGGGTATTGAAAACGGAAGGTAAGACCCTACATAGGCAACAAGTAAAATTCTTGTTCCAGCGCTTACCTTCGACTGATGCATAGAGGTTGTTTTCAGGACATCTTTAGAGCCCAACAAAGGGGACACTTGAACATTTGGATAATTTCATTGTGATAAGAATTTTTGGCTCCATGGAAATACCTGCTCTCCTTTCATGTCACATTACGGACAGAATGTTTGTTGCAGAAGTAGCACGGCAATACAACTACTAGTTGCATCTATTGCAAAAGAAGAGAAAAAAACAGTTCATTCCTCTGCCTTAGAAAGTCGGGGAGTTCGTTTTGAAAAACATCAACAAAATTGACGAATTCGCAGCACATTCTAGCAAATTCAACTTGAGATATGCTGAAATCATAAGAGGGTTCGACCCCGATAATATTTTTCGACAACATTTACAAAAATTTCACCTTGGCAATTGTTTTTTCAAAATTCACCTATCTGAAAACAAAGACACTGGTGGCAACACTCCTGCTTTTGATGTCGATGACCTAGACACACTGCAAAGTAGCAATAAATTGTACAGGCAACAGGGGAAAGGCCCCAGTGACAAGAGTGTTCAATCGGTGAATAGCACTCCAAAAAGTATGACATCCCAGAGCATTGCTCCAACAGCCCACCACAACAACAAAGAAACTCAGATATCTTCAAATGGAGGAGGAGATAACGACCCTCCTCACTCTAAAATTGATAGTTCTCACAAGCTTCCAGTAGACAAGAAGAGAAAAACAAATGTGGGATAGGCAGAAGAGCCGGAAATTCAAAGTGAGAACATGGAACTTGAAACTAATCTGGATAGCATGCTCCTCTACCTTGATCATCCCAGAGACGCCATCCAACATATTCGTCTAATGGACATATCCGATACCGAAAATTTTGACGAAGATGATCCTTCATGTTCTAGAGCGTTGTTTTTGACAGCCAGTCCAAAAAATTGATAATTGAGAAAAAAATATGTAAAAAATAAGAAAGGAAAATCTCGTTCAGAGGTTGACCTTGCCAACATGCGGTCGTCCCAAATCTATCAACTTCACAAGGAGAGCAGAGATGCACTTCATGATTCCATTGGAGGCATCGAGGCCAAGAATGCCAAACTGAAGGATCAGGTCAAGGAATTGGAAGAGGCTTTGATTCCTATGAAATTTCTTGTCAATCCTTTGGCAATAGCCATGCCTGCCACCCCTGCAACCAACTTAAAAGGATCCTCCAGCCTCCTTGCATCCTGTGGAGAATAATATCAAGAAAATAATGGAATTGGTTACTGAGGTGTGGAAAACATCACAAACCATCACTTCCCTTGGCACCAAGGAACATAGTTTGCTCGAACATTTGCAAGTAGAGTTAAAATATGAAGAACATTTATATTTAAACATGGTCTTCCTTTTGGCACCATTGTCAACAATATGGCAGAAACAAAAACAAGACAACAAGATCGTCCATCCAAAACCCAGATTGGTCAATTGAATGCATGTTGGAATGAAAAAGTGAAGAACTTGTTTCTCATTGTTCAGTCATTTGAACAAGCCATATCAAAGAAAGATAAATTATTCACAAGGTTATCAAGAATAAACATAGCTGAAAAGACCAATGAATTCCAAGACCCCGACTTAATCATAAACTCCTTTCCCTTAACTAGGCAAGAGTTCGATAAACAGGTTGATATGTTTAAGGCATTGTCTTTGGAAAAATTTTATAGCATCCTTGAATATGATCAAGCTCATGTCGACGACTGGCTAGTCGACTATTCAGTACAGAATGAGGAAATTCATCAGGCTCTATGTAATCTTTCTATCGACTTTCGGTAATTAGAAAATGATCTTTTCAACATAAAAATCTGGAATGAGATCAACGTCGCCCCAATGAGAAGCTACATTGAAGAATGACTCGAAAGGGAATTGAAGCAGTTCGTCGACCAAATGAAACAGACAATTTCCACAATTCCAACAGCCATAGACAACATCAATGAAACGACAGCCGCAAGAAAATAGCAAAAGCATTCATATGTACCATCACTATAAGTCTACTGATCACATCCTTCTTTGTTTATCAACCCAATTATTCCACTTTTTTAAATAGAAATGTGTAGCCAAACACTTATACCTTTCAATTATTTTTTTTTGCAGGTATTGCACTCTATCTTCTTTCTACAGTCTTGTTTCTTGTACATATTTCTCTTATGTTCTGTGGGATCCCCAATCCCAGTCTATATGACAAACGCATTGAAATTTCCAGTAATATGTAACAGACTTTTATTTTTTGATATATTTCAAAATTTCCAGTAATATGTAACAAACTTTTATTTTTTGACATATTTCAAATAAAATTGTTTTCTTATCTCCTTTTAAATTTATGTCCTCATACTTTTTTATCTTTCACCAGTCTATATGAAAAATGCATTTAAATTTCCAATTTTTTTCTTCCACTATGCACAAATTGTATTTTGTTATATACTTTCAAAAATAAATGGTGCTCTACATGCCACGCGTCATTTACTGCATGGATACCACATGTGCTTCATGTTGCTTGCCACATCTTCGTTGTAGTTTCCATCTGCCTCTACTACTTTTTCCTATCCCACTTCAACTCGTCACACTTAACCAATTATCTCTCTGTGGGGTCGCACCTTAGATCTAACAAAATTTTATGCCCCGTGTTTTGTGTTTCGTGATATATCTTTTTCACCGAACACTTTGGTCATTTACAATTCGAGCCCATTTTCCACAATTTACCTTGTAACCTGCTTGGCAGGGACTATGCTGCCACATAGCCTTTTCTTATAACATATTAATCTTGAGGTAAAAAAAAAAACATGTATATATAAATGCAATTATGAAATTTTACCCCACTAACATTTAGTCAATTTTATATCATGAAGCAAAAATCCATGTACCTATCAATGCAATTATGAAATTTTTTTGTTTTCTAGTTTGTTCATGACTTGTGAAAGTAGTATTTAGTTTAAGAAACCACGACCCATGGGTCTCTAAGCTGTCAAAATGAACTAGGGATCGCACCCATCCTGGGCCACACCAACCCTTAACATCGTTGGATTTTAGGTGTCTCCTCCCAACTAGATGAGTTTCAAACCTAGGTCGCCTTATAGAATGAGGCCCCTAGAAACCAATAGTGCTAGAAGCATTTGAAAATGCAATTATGAATTTTTACTGCATTATCATTCAATCAATTTCATCAAAATAAATAGGGGGTTGAGGGATGAGATAAAGAGGAAAAGGAAAAAGGGGTTGAGGGATGAGATAAAGAGGAAAAGGAAGAGGGGGTTGAGGGATGCGAGAAGGGTTGAGGGATGAGAGAAAGAGGAAAAGGAAGAGAAAAGGAAGAGGGGGTTGAGGGATGAGAGAAAGAGGGAAAGGAAGATGAGGAGGGGGGAGAGGGATAATAAAAAGAATAATCTGGGAGAAGAAAAAGAGGAGTGGAAGAGGGGAAGAGAAGGAGAGGGAGAAGGGGTGAAGGGAGAGGAAGAGGAAGGAAGATATGGAGAGAAGGAGAAGAGACGAAGAGGTGGGAAAGTATAGGAGAGAAGGAGACGAAGGAAAAACCAGATCCCATCTTCCATCTCCAAAACCCAAATCTCATTTTATTTTAAATGTAAACAAAAAAATTAAAAATGTGGGAAAAGGATGGAAAACACAGATCCCATCTCCAAAACTAAAATCTCGTTCCCTCCTCCAAAACTCAAATCCCATATCCAAAATCCAAATCATGTTGTTTTAAATATACAAATGTAAACTACCAGGATAGGGTGACACTTGGATATCCATGTAATTAAGAAATATGTTCATGCTTGCCACCTCTCATCCCACTACAATGCATATGAGGTTGGGCATTAATGCAGGGGCTCTCAGTGGGAGATTTCATATTATGGAAAATTTATTGTTCTCGTCTTTGATGATGTTGGGTTCGATGTAGATGGGTACCGTAGACATGATGGGCATCACCTCTGGATTTATGACTTCAACTTTGGCTTGGAAAGGTATTATTCCTTTGCATCTCTCTGATTATCTCGTCATTAGTTCTCCTTCAGTCTCACTCTTTTTCTCTACTTTTTCTCTGGTTTGGCCCTACCAAGTTCTGTCTCTAAATTCCCCTTGATCTTCTCATAGGATCACCCATATCCCCATCAATTCTATGCCTCATGAATGGGGTATACCTTGGCGTGGTTCGGCTTACTATTGTTATCTCTCCAACCATCATCGGCCTCCCCATATTTTTGTGCATACCTATAGTCTTCCTTCACGTCCCTCCTCTCCTATGGAAGAGGTGTCATTCATTGGGACAAACCGCAATGAGGATGAGGTCTGGGGATTTTTCATCATATAAGAGGAGATTCCTATTGTTCCTCCACGAGATATTATGAGGGTCCCGGTGCAGCCTACAGCGGAGATCAACTAGCAGGTGACCGAGAGCTGGCCAGCTAGAACTCAGAGGAGCAATGGGGTTTACCTATTGAAGAAGAAGAAGATCCAATTGCACCTCTTCGGGATAATGTAAATGACCCAACAAGGCATCCTAATGACCCTACACCACCAAAGGAATTCTCCCAGTGTTGGTTCTCAAAGGATCACCTCCAATTAATCTTTGAAATCTAGACGGATGTTGCAAACCAACAATTTCATCAAGAAATTATCAGTCGTAGATTGGACGCTCTTCTGGAATCTCTATCAAGCGAGATCATTATTCAACGATGCCCTGAATGTCTTCAACCCTACATCTATGCTTCCTCTTGGCGTTAAACACAGTATGGCGATGGTGGTAATGGTGTCTCTGGAGTATCAACTTGATTTTCTATCTTTGGTCTTATTTCTGTGTTTTTTGTAGTAGACTACAACTTTTGCGGGCCTAATGGCCTTTTTTGTAAAATCAATATATACTTGGATATTCTAGCTCTAGCAATATTCACAATTATGAAGAGTTTTAACGATACATGGTGTTGGTTCTGGTTTCCTTTGTTGGAAGACCAACTGTCAGCTCTCTTAGTCTCTATATGGCTTGCAGTTCTTTTGAGGTAATACAATTTTTTATCTTACAAAACAAATCTACAAGTGTAAAAAAAATATGGGGGAAAGTAACAAAAAACTTACATATAAATCCAAGAGATCCAGTGATACTCCACAAATATTCCTTGCTTGCTCCTCTTAACTGCCCCCACAAATCCCTTGAAGATCTATGTAGCTCTGCCTGAAATCCTCATGTGAAAATGAAATGAGGGAACCCCCTTTTTTAACTTATATCATAAATGTATAGTGAGTTTGATGCAAAGATTGATCTTGTACTATTTTTTTGTGTCACATCAACATTGTTTATTTTTCCATTGTTATGACTTTAAGAAAAATAATGTGTTGATAGTCAAGCATCATCATTTATGTGTTACAACCACCTTGGAATCATATTGTTTCAGCATTGTGTTGTATGATGCTAATGCAGATAATGCATTGACCCCTACGTCATTTTGTATCATTTAAGCATCATTATAAATCTTATGGTTGCATCAAATTTTCCATCGATGACTACTACAAATTAATCATTGTTATTATATTTATTATTACTATTATTATTATATTTTTAAAATAATAATAATAACAATTATAATACTTACAATAGTTATTATAAAATAACAATTATTATTATTATTATTATTATTATTATTATCATTATTATTATTATTATTTTAAATATATTGATGATGATGATGATTAACATCCACTAAGACCAAATTGGTCTATCGGACCTTAAGAGGGTAAGTGATTACTTGTGATTCTTTGGAATTTTGTTTCTATGCTCGAAAAGCAATAAGAGAAGCTGACGCCAACCGCACTCCTCGGAGCACGATCGCTCTCACCAAGACCTTCTCGTTCCTCGGCCCGAAGAGTTGAACTACCTCTTCAAATCCCTTATCGATATTTTTCGCACCCACGGGATGCTCTCACGATGATCTCCTCTTGCCTTATCGGGAAATCGAGTTTCGCGTTATCGCAAAACTGGAACTCACGGAATTCGGGTCTTATAAATCCCTGAAACCCGATGGAATATCCACTTCACGCCTTCCTCATCTCCTATCGGGAATTTCCCTATCAGGAAATCGATACTCACGCGGTCATGAATCACTGCTCTCACGAATCTCTGATTCCCGAACTCCGATGCCACCTGTCGTCTGCTCACGGCGAGACTCAAACCTCCGACACATGTACTCCACTAGGCGCTAGGGTTGTGGGACCGTCGCGATTCGGGATTTCACGACTCCTCCGATTGTGTGTTTCTCGTCCCCAAGAATCCCAAAATATCGAACCCCGACTCTCCGGGATCTCGCACCACGTGTCCCTACTGAAATCAACGGTTCCGATCCTCTCGGGAAATTGCAGATCGTGATTTCAATATGCTCGATCCTCTTGTCTCCAGAAACCCCGATGACTTGATATCCCGACGACTCCTCAGTTTCTTCCTCTCTCTCCTCCGTGAAGATTTCTCAAAATTGGCTAAGTGTTCCTCTTCATCACTCGCCCTTCAATGCCTGGGCCTGAAGCTTCTTTCTCACTCCTTCCTCGGACAACCCTGTGTTCCCTTTTAACGATATCTCGAAGGTACCAAACCTCCTGAGGTTTCCCACTCTGATTCTTTCAGAGGGCTTGCACGCACTCCTTGTGGCAACCGTTCAACAACTCTCCCGTGTTGAATCCTTCTGACTCTGCGCACTTCCTGCAGCAACAGTCTTTGAACAATTTTTTCTCAGAATCACAATTTGGAGACTTCCTCTTCTTCTGCCTACGCACTCCTCGCACGGCTTTGTGTCTAACTGCACCTTCGAAGAGATGAGAACAAAATCTTCCTCTAAATGAACCCTTCTGTCAACGCACTCCTTGCGGACAATTCAATTGAACTCCTTGCAGGAATTCTCTGGCTCACGTAGAGAAACAATTGAAACTCATTCACTCTCCTTCTCAGATTTCAATTCTACCATGAAATCACATACATAGCATACAAAAGAAAATGTATGACAGAAAGCAAAACATCCATGAGAATAATATCAATACACAGAGGAAAACAACACAAACCATGAGATTGAATCAGCTCTTTCTATTAATTCAATGTCTGTACATGGGTGTTCTTCATACAGTTCTATGCATGCTCTCCCCTTCTTTCTCATGTTTGATAATAATACAATGTACAAAGGAGGGTGTCTATATCCCATTTCCCTCTCGAAATCTGAAACTATCAAATCTACAATTAAAATCTACCTACCAGCATTAACTAAAAATAAATGTCGTCTATCTACCTAAAGGACGAGAGCTTAAAGGCTCAAGGTCCATTACAATATACAAGTGCGCCTCCTCTTTAACTAACTTCATTAAAGACTCGCGCAACAATTCCAAAGTGAAGTTCAAAAAGAAATTTGTTGGCTTGTCCAGCTGTCTTCTGCTTTCGTGCTGGCTCGCTTGACCTGGGCGATGCTCCTGCATCAGAAGCTTTCCAAGATCAACATACTTTTGTTGAGTTAAGAGGTTAGGAAAGTTGGTAGTGTGACAAATATTTTTTAAATGAGATCTAATATGGGTATAGGCTGGAAAATCTAAGAGATAGTGTTTTTCATCTTCAACCTTCTTAGTGTCACAAAGGTGTCACACTCTTTCATCCCATGGTGTTTTAGGAATTGACCAATGCCCAGTTTCACTATGGAGCTCGTGAGAATTTGTTCTTATCTTAGCAATTCTTATTTTTTTCTTTACACTTGGCAAAACAGATAGATAATTTTGATCTTCTATATTAGGGTTGATTACATCCTTATAATACCTTAATGTTTTTTTCCTCTAACTCGTTATCACACCACATTTTTCTCCTTCAATTTTGATTTGACGATTTTTTTAATAGTATCTTTATTCTGCAAAATGGTGTCTTCCATGATTCCCCAATAGTTTATCTAAGATCGGGCATATTCATTCCATCCTCGCTTGAGTCGATGGTGGTTACGAATCGATTTTGAAGAAATTTTAGGAAGCCTCTTGTCTTCCATGTTCTTTAACGTGTTCTTATAAATTAGGTATCTAGTCATAGTTGTTGGACACACTGACTACACTGGGAGGGGGGAGTGAACAGTGTAGGGCTCTTTTTCCCAAAACTCCTTAGTTAACAATCACCATTAACTCATTACTCATTGATGTCATTTATAACCAGTTAAATGTCAACACATATCAGCAACATATATCAGCAATATATCATCAACAATTCATCACCAAAAGGAACACAAAGAACACAAGATGTATGTACAATTTTCTTTTTATTACGGACTACAATCCTTGGGGTTTTTCAACAACAACTAAATAGAGTACAACTCTACAAGAGAACCAACTCTATAATGTAAGACTCATCTTACACCCTTAGCACCAACTGATATGAGGCAACAATCCTCAAGAGATATCAATATGTACCACAAACAAGTGCATCAACCGTGCACCAACCTATGCCAAACAATCTGTAATCAACCTGTACCATAAACAAGTGCAACCAACCATGCACCAACCTGTACCAAACAATATGTAATCAACCTGTACCATAAACAAGTGCAACCAACCATGTACCAAGTATATACCAATCATGTTTCAGCTACTCATCAACAATGACTCATCAATATGTACCAACATCATCAACTATAAACATCATGTATGTACCAACTCATAAACTGATTGTCTCAACCATGACTAGTTTTGGATTAGTCAACAACCCTAACTTGAAATAATAATAACTTTGTAAATGTAATGAATAAATATCTGAAACTGATATACAATGTTATTTAGTGTGCTTTATGCAATTACTCCAGGTTTCACTACTTGGAACCTCTCATAAAATGCGTTATAGAAAAAATGGCATACCTTGCTGAATTCTGGCTTATTCTAGAGAGAAACATTGTAGAGCGTGCCCCGCATGGAATATTTGTTGAATTTATCTGAACCTATTACACAAAATACTAAAGACTATAATATAACCAACACAATTGGTTTCACTTAATTTGGATATGTTATGAATAAGTTATGACGTTTTTACCCGAAACACCTGTTTTAGACTAGTTTTTGGACTAGCCACAAACCCTGTTTTCCACGGAGTGTATGTCCAAAAATACAACGACTCACAATATGAATTTTTTACCACGGTACTTGGATATGTTCCCTCAATAGAATATCAATCTCACAATCTGAATCATTGTATAAAAAAAGTTATTGCGAAAATGGTGAGATGACCTGTAAATAACATACCTTAGAAAGCATCATGAAAAGAATTTATCCACCCTTGAATTCCGACCCTCTTTTCTTCACCTTCCCTCTGAAATTTGTCTTAGATATCCTTTGGTTACCTCAGTCACCTATATATCTTCAATATTCTCAAGTGCTCCACACCAAAAATGCTGAAGAATCTCTCACAAGAAGCTCTCCATCAATACTCCAAAAGATATTCTCACAAGAAGCTCTCCATTGATCCACAAAAAGGATGATCTACAAGAGACCATTTCTATCTTATTTATAATTTCATCCTCTAGGTCACTTAACCCATTTCTAGGCCACTTAACCTATTTTCCTTATTTTAGGGTTAACCACTTTCCATAAACAGAAAGTTCTCCAATACTTTATCATTTAAATATTCCTTCTTGATTTTGTCACCTTACTTTATCATTTATTGATTTTGTCACTTCTGTTTATTATTTAAATAATCCACCCTCACTTTTTCACTTTACTTTATCATTTATATAATATTAACCCATTTTGTCTTTTAGGCCACTTTGACTTCTTTGACCTTGGGGGCTTCAAGCCTTCATGTGGGGGTCCTTCATCTTCGTAAGGCCATAACTATGAAACCATGAGGAGTTATGTGACATTCCACATACCACCGGAAATGGCATGAAAATCACTATCCATCTAGGATAGTTTCACCAACAATTTCCTTGATATTCATCTCATTATTCCACATACAAGCATGGGTCCTCCAACCATTCTTCTAGCATAACTCAATCCACAAAGCATCTTCCCGTGAGGGATTTCACCATAAGGGGACCACTTTGGAGTTTATCCATTTGTGCACCTTATCAATCATGATAATACAATAATGAGAGCATGGTTCCTCCAACCATTCTTCTAGGATAACTCAATCCGCAAAGCATCTTCTCATGAGGGATTTCACCATAAGGGGACCACTTTGGAGTTCATCCATTTCTACTTATTATCAACCATGACAAGACAATAATGAGTCATCTTTACATCAAACAATATTGGGTCCATTACCCAACCTTTGTGCTATGGGGCTTTCTTCAAGGGTTGACATCAATGAAAACCAACCTTAATCAACAATAGCCATGCTCTCAATGGGGGAGAGGCTTTTTTATAAGAGGAGGATGGGATAAGGCATATTTCCTTTAATTTTGAGATTATAGGTTATAAAATTGTTTTGTATTTGTTCTATATTTATCCAGGATTCACGAGAGATACTACAGCCCTGGACTTCACATCCATAAAGAATAAGATGTGTAACAAGAGTCTCAAAGAGGATTTTCTTCTTATCCCAAATCCAAAGATCAGTTGATTTACAATTGTTTTCAAGCCCATAATAAGCTTTCCATCACCCAATAATCATTTTCTCAATGCTATAATTCCAATTGAGATTGTGGTGAATATCAATTCCAAGATATTTGTATGAATTCACTTCCTCCAAGTTGTTATTGTCATATATGAAGGTATCATAAGTGATATTATTGGATTTAATAATCATGACCTTAGTCTTATCAGTATTAATAGTCATACCCATATTGGAGCAAAAATCCTTCAGGATTCTTAGTTGCTTTTCAAGTTCATGGGGACTCCTTTCCATAAGAATGATATCATCGTCATAAAGAAGAAGATTGATGCCTATACCAGTGAGAGTAGAGCCAACGCAACATGCTTTTTCCAAGAAATATTCTAACTTGTCAATGTATATGCCAAAAAGGGTAGGGGACAAGGGACAACCTTGTTTGACTCCAATATTGCAGTTAATCTCTTTTGACCAACCCTCGGTTTTCTTAAACTTCAAAATAACGTTCTCATACATCCTTATTGCAGTATTGTGGAACTCCTCTTCAATGATGCTAAAGGTAACAAGATGGTCCACAGTTGAATGATATCTCCTAAACCCAGCCTGGCCTTTATCTCTTTTTCCATGACTTTCTAGCCAAAGGCTAATCTTCTTTTCCAAAATAATTCGATAAAGCTTGGCTAAAATCGGGCTAATCATAATGGTATTATAATTAGAGGGAATGTTTCTATCCCCATTTTTAAAAATAGGAACAATGAGGATTTTCTTCTAGGGTTTAGGTAAGCCCTACTTGACTTCTAAATTGAAGAGCTTGTGTATGTGAGGGAGAGGATAGGCCCTCCAATTTTAAAAATTCCAGCTTGGTAGCCTTCAATGTCCATAGCTTTCCCATTTGCAAGTTGCTTAACACCGAAATCTATGTCATCTAAAGAAAAAATTTATTCCTTTGTAGCGACAATAGGATTGGTGTCCATGGCATTAGGGAACTTGATGCACGAGCATCGTTGGAAAGCACGCAGAGGCGGGACCACTCAACACGTGAGATTTTTTCCATAACTTCAACGTGGGCAGTTACAACCGATTTTGAAATCTGCCTTCACTCAGCGCCAGAATTTACCTTTGGAGGCACGCTTGAACCAGTGTCGAATTTTACCCTTTGAAGCACATTTTGCAAATCGTAAACAGAGTAGGAGTTTCCACTACGGCTCTGGAATGCGACTGAACTAAGATAGTGTAGGATGAATTTTAGAGTAGGCAAGTAGCCAGGGGAAACCCTAGAAATATTTTTGAGTTAAGTAGAAGTTTGTACGCCCAGTTGGGGGTTAGCTGCAATACAGAGAGAAATTAGTTGTAAGAGAGAACTGCGGGTTAAGCAGGAGATCTCAGTTTTTGAGTTACTGTAATTTTGAATGTATTATGTAGCCACTGGGAACTTGTGAATATAACAGAAGGAAAATTGATCCAAATGTATGGTGTGTGGACTGTGTGTGTTTTCCTGTCATTTCTGTTTTCATGAACAAGTGGATGGAACTGTGAGTTTTTCTAGTTTCAATTGTTTCTCTTCATTGGAAGCTCTACAAAGTGTGCATCGAGCCAGAGAGGAACGTAAGGAAATCAGGAGGAATTTCTCAGTGAAAAATATCATGGATTTGAGTTATCAAAATCCCTCAGATGCAAGGAGTGCGCGGGAAATCGAAGTTTGAACCAGACAAAGCTCAGGAGGAACAACACTTCGGAAAGTGTTATTGAGATCCAGGAACTCATTCCCTGGAAAACATTTGAAGTCTGAAGCAAGTAAAAGATCAGGAGGAAGAACGTTGTTGAGCGTTTGATTGCGGTGGAGAATCCCGTGGATCGTCCGATTTGAGGTAGGAGCGCAGGCTTTAATACTGCGTAGACCCAGGAGGAGAGATCTCAAATATCTGAACGGATGGTGGAGAGTCCTCGAGGAGAAACGCCAAAACCCCGCAAGTCGTTGGATAAGGTGGAGCTGCAAGGAGGTTAGCGACGAGGGCTTCTTGACGTCCAAATCTCGGTAGGAATAGTGACCATCGATCTCAGATAGATATAGACTGTCGGTCCATTTCGTGAACTCGGGTATCACGAGCTGGGAGGTAGAGTTATTTGTGCTTCAAAACCCCGAGTCACGAGATCGCAAAATAGCGAGGTCGGTCCATTTTGTGAACTCGGGTATCGTGAGCTAGGAGGTAGAGTTATTTGTGCTTCAAAACCCCGAGTCGTGAGATCGTGAAATAGCAAGGTCGGTCCATTTCATGAACTCATGTATCGCAAGCTGGGAGGCAGAGTTCTTTGCGCTTCAAAACCCCAAGTCGCAAGATCGTGAAATAGCGAGGTCGGTCCATTTCGCGAACTTGGGTATCGCGAGCTGGGAGGCAGGGTTCTTTGCGCTTCAAAACCTCAAGTCGCGAGATCGTGATTCACAAAAGGAAGGAAGGATAAGGATGCGGTCACGACTCTTGGTCATGCACTGTGGGAGCTCATGCTTGGCACTTGGAAAAGTCAACTGAGCATTTGTGGGGGGACCTGTGTGTTCATTCGAAGGGTTCCAGTTTGGAACCAGAAGAGCCATTTCGGCTCTGGAACCAGAAGATCCTGACCGGGAGGTCACGCAGCACTTAAGAGGGATAGGGGGTATGCATAAGGTGGTATCAAAGTGTAAGTTTTTCAGCTGTAGACTTCAGGCGAAGGAGGAAAAGAAGGAGGCAGAGAACTCAAAGTTGTACTCTGTGCATGACAGATAGTCGACGTAATGCCGCCAAGAAGACGAGAGTTGCCTTTAGCCAACCGTGTTGTAGAGAGGGAGATGCAAGAGATTCGTGCCTAATTGGAAACAATGGAAGTAGCACAGAGAAGAGCACCTAACGTTGGGGATGTCAATGATGCAGAAAGTGAAGAGGTTGAGGTTGAAGAAGCTGGAGGAGAGGATGTTGTAGAAGAACGTTTGTTGAGAGCAGTTTCCAGATTGGGAGGCAGAGCTAAGATAGAGGTCCCCATGTATGAGGGAAATCTAGATGTTGAAGAACTATTGGACTGGATAAGGTCCATGGACAAACACTTCGATTATGAAGATGTTGATGAGGAGAAGAAGGTGAAGTAGGCAGTCACCAGGCTAAAAGGGCATGCAGCACTGTGGTGGGACGAACTACAGGCTGAGAGGAGAAGTAAAGGAAAACAGAGGATAAAGAGTTGGGACAGGATGGTAGCCAAACTGAAGGCTAAGTTCATACCCAAAGACTACCAGATCAATCTATTCAGGAAGCTACAGAACCTGAGACAGAAAGGGATGACAGTCAAGGAGTACACCAAGGAGTTCTACCGGCTGAACATCAGAACTGGACAAAGGGAGAGAGATGAAGAAAGAGTCACCAGATATATAAATGGCTTGAGATATGAAATCCAGGATGAGCTTAGCATGATGTTAGTGAGGACTGTGGAAGATGCTTATCAGTTTGCAATGAAGGCAGAGGAGAAGCTGGATAGAAAATAGAAACCAGCGAGGAAGAGGTAAAGGCTCGATCCCAAGCAAAAGCAAAGGATTTAACCATGACAGAGCACATCAGTCTAAGGACGAGGCTGAGAAACCACACAATCACTCAGAACGAGGAGGAAGTTCACGAGGGAGACAGAGTGGTGGAAGAAACTCTTCTAGAGGAAGAGGCCGAGGAGGAGTAAGGTGCTATAACTATGGAAATATAGGGCACATGTCTTGGGAATTTGAGGAGAAGAAGAAGGAAGGAGAAGAAGCTCACATTTCAGAAGCATGGCGAAGAGATGTTGAAGCAGCAGGAGCAGAGGATGGAGCATCCCTGATGTTGAGAAAAGTTCTCTTAAAACAAGAGGAAGAAATTGAAAAGCTAGTGCAGAGAAACAATCTCTTCAGGACAGCTTGCAAGACTAAGGACAAAGTATGCAAGGTGATCATTGACAGTGGGAGTACTGACAACCTAGTATCCACAGAGATGGTGGAGAAATTGGAGCTGAAGACAACTGCACATCCAAGGCCATACAAAGTCTCATGGCTGCAAAAA
>ML809510.1:339222-358322 GCA_009831015.1 Picea engelmannii | reverse complement strand
ACCACTTTGACTACTTTGACCTTTTGGGGCTTCTAGATGACATATGAAGGTCCTCCAACTTCGTAAGGCCATAACTCTCAAACCGTGAGGAGTTATGTGACATTCCACATACCACCAGAAATGGAATGACATGTACTATCCATATAGAATATTATTACCTTCAAATATAGTAAAACTTATACCATTATCCATCAAACAAACTTGGGTCCCTTACCCAACCCCGGGTTCTCCAACTTCACATGGTCATAACTCTTTAATCATGAGGAGTTATGTGACATTCCACATACCACCAGAAATGGCATGAAATTTACTATCCATATAGAATAGTATTGTCTAGAAATATATCATAACTCATACCATTACCCATCAAACAAACTTGAGTCCATTACCCAAACTTGGGGTCTCCAACTTCTCATGGCCATAACTCTCTAACCGTGAGGAGTTATCTGACGTTCTACATACCATCGAAAATGGAATGACAAGAAATATCCATCTAGGATAGTTTCAACAAAAATTTCCTTGATCTTCATCTCATTATTCCACATACAATCATGGGTCCTCCAACCATTCTTCTAGGATAACTCAATCCGTAAAGTGTCTTCCAGTGAGGGCTTTCACCATAAGGGGATCACTTTGGAGTTCATCCATTTGTGCACTTTATCAATCATGATAAGACAATAATGAGTCATCTATACATTTTTCCAACAATGCATCATATACCAATGAAACTACAACGATCCATATTCATCATGTATCAATGACAACTCATTGATCCATCTTCATCATATCAATGCCAACTCATTGATCCATCTTCATCTATGCATTCTCATCAAGGAAAATACATATTATATTACATCATTCATCAATCAATCAATACTTTGACATCAATCAATCACTTGTCATAAATCAATCAAACCATTGGCATCAATAAAATTAGACTTTTAACCAAGAAAAGAAGCAACACGATGGATTCTTTACCTAGTGCAAGCATAAATAAGATAAACTCCTTCTTTAACCAAGAAATATCCACCATAAATAAAGAAAAGTACTCCAAGAGAGATAACACATCAATTCGTCCACCAATATCAAAGACAAACCATAGCAAGAGAGTGTAACCAAGAGATATGAAGAGAATTTCCCAAGAAGGGCACAAATTTCAGCCAGGTATCCTCTCACAAGAGGGAGGGTTCTAATGAAAATGAGATACAAATGATCTCTATTTATACAAAATGTTCTAAACATAGTTTGTCCAAAACTTTAGGGTAAAACACAAGATAAGGGGTCAACAACCCTTATCTTGCACCTTTACATAAAATAACACTTTTTTGATTCATGTTTTGCACATAAAGTAAAACCCCAAGTAAGACGTCACTCTTCTAGGGTGACCTTTTGGCACTTTTGCAAGTCATTGGAGTAGGATATGGGTGAGATAGGCCTCCAAAGGCCACATGTCTTTGATCCAAGCCTCTTCTCCATTATCTATGGCTTCCTTCCTTCAAAACGTGCCAAGTGTCCTCAACCACCACCAAACCCTATCCCTACTATGACGTCAATCCCTCAAGAGTGACGTTTTGGACTTCTTAGGAAAATCGTTTGGGTGGTAGGTGATAGGTTAAGTCCTCCATGATGTCATCTAGGCCTCCAAAGGAAATTCTTCTTCATCCAGCATGTGGGCCCTTGTATCCAACCTGTGGGATTCAAGCCCCATGGAATCCCAATATAGGCTTATTCCTCCAAAACTATCCACCAGCTGGGTCTTGCAAAGACAAATGCATACACCCTCCAAGGATCTCAAGTCAAATGCATCATGATGAGTAAATAAAATCAAGAAAAGAGCCATCTAAGTAATTACATCTAAACCACCTCATCAAAATAAACCAATGCTCAAAGACCCTAAGCAATTTTCCAAGTTTAGGTATGGGAGGGTTGACAAAACGACCTATTGGGTGAATCATTCCTTAGGTTTAGGGGTGTTTCTCAAGGATACCTCCTTCTAATTCATGTGGATGAGGTGTCATGGATGGGGGGGGGGATAATTTTGGGCATGGGGTTCATGAAATACAAGGTGTTGTAGTTTCTTATTTATAGGTGCCTTTGTAGAGGGTATGTTGCACCTTCTTTTTCAATGAAACCTTCTTCCAAGCCCATTTATTGACTTTTATTCTTTTAGGATGTTTCCAGGTTTAAGCCAAGGTGGGACTTCTACCTAAGAATGAAAAAATGTGCTCACCTTGACTCTACCATGGTCACATCATGCTTTCCCAAGTTGAAAACATGTGTGGGGCTTCTACCTAAGCATTAAAAACAATGCCCACACATACTCCACCCTGGTTGGCATTTTGTTATATTTATTTTTCATGGGTCCCATTAGTTTCTTCCGAGAGACATTTCATTGTCGACAGGATCCCTTGGTGAGAATCTAGAAGGTTAATGATTGGATTTTATCATTTTCCAGCTACAAGCCTCTGGGCCTTCATCCTCTTCTTCCCATGAAATGAGGGACAACCCCTTCTTGGGTCAATACACCCGAATATCCCAAAATATAAGGAGATGAAGGGATGAAATGTGGAAAGTGACAAGTATGGTCAGGAATGGCACGATGAATTTTCAAGAGGACGTCCCAGTAGAAAACCTATCCCTAGGCGTGACCCACTTACTAGGGCGCACTATCAACCACCAAAGTGAAACATGGAAAAGAGCACAATGTCCAAGAAAGTGCCACATAATCAAAAGCAGTAATAGATGCAACAACTCAAATGCCTCAAATATTGAAATGAAACTCACCATAATACCTAACTTGTACCTCATGGATAAATACCCAATGTCTTCTGGAGGCCAGCTGATGTGGTGGATACCATCGTGATGAACCTAGAGCTGTGGTGGTGAGTTGGGTCTCTATCTATGCAAGTGGACTATGCTAGTCAAGCTGTCTCTTGACACTCTATGTCTACAACCTGAGGGCCTCAAGACATCATCTTCTTAGTTATCCCTAGGAGTTGGGAATAACAATTCCAACCCCAATACTCTATGGCTAGATGAGGACCTTGTATTAGCTAGTAGATACAAAATAAACTCTTAATACTTGGTTGATAATTTGTTTGGTACCCAACTAATCAAGCTCTACTATTCACAAGATCTAATATTTTGAAAAGTTCTAATGAAATGGCCAAAATCCAACTGGATGCATTGTGTTCATGGGCTTGGAAACAATGTCGTAGATTATATGATATTTGATATCCCCATATACAACCAAATAGTAAAATTTTACATCTTAAATGACCATGAGCCTGACTTTGTTCATAGACTTTTAACCCTAACTCTAAATTTTGTCATGCGCAAAATCCCCATTGAAGAGAATTTTGATAACCAAAAGTATTCATTGTTCAACAAAGATAAATTTGATATTTTTTAAAGTATTTAAATAATGAATTAAATATCCTATTAAATAAGGACAATTTTGATGAGTGCTATCATAATTTTATGACAACATTCTCTACTTCCATATTAATAAGATCTCTATCAAGGTGTTGTGTAAAAAGGAAAATAGAATGACCAACTCTTGGTATGATAACGAGTGTAAGATTGCTAGAAAAACCATTAGGGATGCTTCTAATGATTCCTTAATCATATAAGATAAATATGTACAAAGCAATAATTAAAAGGAAAAAAAGGTACTATATTAATAGAGAGAAAGAGAAGCTTTTGTAGCTATCTAAGCTAGATCCTAAGAAATTATGGAGGCAAAATATGACTCATAAACTTAAAAAAATAATATGATTCCCTTGAGTCCCTTGATGTTGTGGACACCATTCAAATCCTTTCTATAGAGGAAGAAGTTTTTTCTATAGAAAACATAGAGTTTGGGGTTAAGCGACTCACAAAAGGGAAAGTTAAGTACATTAAAGACTACCAAGAAGAAATCTTAAAAAGTGGATGGCTTATCCTCATACTTGACACCCATAATGCCTTCAATTTAGCTATTAAGTAGGGCTTCCCTAGACCATGGAATCAAGGCCTCATTGTATATATTTTTAAAAGTGGGAATAAAAAAAATCCCTCTAATTATAGGACCATTATGATTAGCCCCATTTTAGCCAAGCTATATGGAATTATTTTGGCAAAGAAGATCAATGTTTGGCTAAAAAGGCATTTGAAAAGAGGTAAAGGCCATGTAGAATTTAGGAGCTATCATTCAACTATGGATCACCTTGTTACTCTTAGGTTGCAAAGAAATGTTGCAATAAAAATATAAATCTCATGTGTTGTTTCGTTGACTTAAGAAATTTTTTTGACATAGTGCCCAAGGATAATGTCTGGAATAGATTAGAAGAGATAAAAGTTCCTTTCAAGTCGATAGTTGTTACGATAAGGTTGTACAAGAATGCTATTGCCAAGTTTAGGAACTTTGAGGGTTGGTCAGAATAAATTAATTATAATATAGGAGTTAAGCAAGGTTGTCCATTGTCCCCTACCCTTTTTGGCATATACATGGAAAAGTTAGAGGGTTTTTTGGAAAAAGCAAGATGTGTTAGCCTGAATCTAGTTGGTATAGTTATCATCCTTCTTCTTGACACTAATGAAATTTTTCTTATGGCGATGAGTCGTTATGATATCGACAAGGAACTAAAAATTCTCAAGGATTTCTTCTCTAATACAGGTATGACTATTAACATTGGCAAAATGAAGGTTATGATAATTAAATCCAAAAACATCACTTACACTAATTTTGTGTATGGCAACAACATAGAGGAAATGAATTCATACAAATAACTCATAATCAATATTCATCACAATCTGAAATGGAGCTATATCATTGGGAAACAAATAAATGGAGGGTGGAAAGCTTATTGTGGGCTTGAAAAAAATTGTAAATCAACCGACCTTTGGCTATGGGATAAGAAGAAAATCCTCTTTGAGACTCTCTCCACTTATGTTATCTTATGTTGTTGTTAAGTTTGGTGCTGAAACATCTCTAAATAATCATGGAGAAAGAAAGAGCAAATCCAAAAATGTTTTATAACTTATAATTTCAAAATCAAAGGTAATACACCCATTGAGAGCACGACTATGACTAGGTACCCACTGTACAAGAACAAGATAAAAAACATGGAAGACATGAGGATTCCTAAGATTTCTTCAAAATCCAATCAAAACTACCTGTGGCTCAAGAGGGTTTGGCATAAATATGGAAAGTCTTGGCTAAATCATTGCGGAATAAAGGAAGATGTCACTCTATTGAATAACGATAATATTATGAACATTATTACATCGCAATTTAAAGAGAAATTGTGGTATGATAAAGAATTAGAGGATAAAATAAAATAAGTTTCTAAATATATCATGGGTGTCAACTTAACATATGATACCCATGAAAGTATAGAATATATCATGAAACATTGGGGAAGGATACACTAATACAATTGTTTCGTTCAACATAACCTTATGATTACAAAGTTGCTCCAATGCACGCTTAGACCCATATCCACCTGTACTTGGATGATTTGTTAAATGTGATGTAAATTTAGAAATATGAAAATATGATGCAAAATTACATGTCAACCATGATTAATACACTAAATACACTACTAAAATACATGGTTATAGCATTGTTGATTTCATGTTTAATCTTGGCACTAAAATCCTCTATGCCCTTGTTCAATTCGTCTCCAAACATGACAATCTCATTCTCAACAAGAGTTAAATTACTTGAATAAGAATATGAAGTATTATGTTTGTCATTAAGAGGTGTGTTGGATTTATCTATTGAAAAAGGCTCATGAGGGGGAAATTGGTAGCTACATTGATGTAATAATATGTGCATGTACTTTCAGTCCTCTTGATGAATTCAATGTAAATGTAAAGGTCTAGAGATTTGGCGTGTATGACAATGACAATGATGAAACCCTAACTCTAGTCCTCGTTCCTCTCTACCACTACCTCTCCATTCCACTCTCCTATTTTATATATGAAGAAGAAATGATTTTAGTATTTAAAATATTTCACTACTTTTTGAAATCCATAGCGCCATGGCATATGCTGCAAGTTGTATTGGCAAAATATGGTATTGTCTTGACCTTTTTTTTTTCAAATAGAGAATTATTATTTCTATATAGTTAGTGGAGGAGAAGATGTTAGAAAATTGTGATGTACAGAGTTGTATCTATTTAATGGGTAGAATAAAGAAGGAACATGTATGTATGTCTACCAGTCAATCTTTACATTTTTCATGTTGATTTAGAAAGAAGCCAATTAATGGTTGCCATAATTTTGATTTTTGCAGTCTTTGATATTTCTAAAATTGTGTTTTAGGCAAGAAAGTAGTTGTCCTTTGGAAAAATATGAGCTATCCATTTTGTCAAAGAAATAAGTTGAAAAATATCTACAAAATAAGGTATTGATTCTAAAAACTATGTAATGCTAGTATATCTAAATCAACTTTCGTGCAAACTTTAGTTTTACAAATAAATTTAAGCACCTTCCATCAACATCTTTGCACTTTTGAAATTTCATTTCCAACAAGATAATAGTTTTCATTTCAAAAGAGAATAATTTTTCCTTCAAAATTGTAGGAGAGTCATATTCAGGGATGTCATATTGAATGATCTACATCCTTATTCTATGGGATGATATCCATACAATTTTTAGTCTTTCCATGGAGATATAATGTCTCCTACACTTGGTCCATCTCTTTTAAACTCTAGATATAAAATTGAGCAAGGAACCATCAAAATTGATGCTTTATTTTTAAATTATCCATGAATGTAAATCTAGAGGAGGATTACTATGCGCTCCTCTAACTTGATTTGGTGGTTTATATCCATTAAATCTAGAGGAGGAGTGTTATGTGCTATGTTATCACTGGAATTATGTGGCCTTACCTAAGTTTCTTTCTCTCCTCTTTTTCAATTCATTTTATTTCTTGATGGCTTGATATAAGTGTGCCTTGGTTGTTTTGATATATTAGTAGCCTTTGTAGCTCAAAGTAGGGATTTTAGTCTAAAATCGTCTGATATATATCTCTTGTTAAAGACAAGTGACTTTTGAACAACAAAGGATGCAACACTTTTCTGACCATGTGAAGGAAAGTTGGGCCAACCCCAACTTATTTTTGAGTTTTGAAACGCTCCTATATTATAAAATTACATGTCTAGTTTGATCAAGTCAAATTTCGTCAGATGTGAGCACAATTTGCAAAAAATCCAACATTGACCCCTTTCACTAGTTACTAGGTATGCTCCATGTGAGCCAAGTCTTGCACAAATTATAAAAACAATTATGATTTATCTTTGGAAAATCCAATGGATATACCCTATAATTCTCAAAACATGATTTTCAATGAGGCCTTATTTTCCCAATTCCAAGTTTGTATGCCTAGTCTATGAAGTGTGCAAGTTGCATGTCTCCTGGGGGGAAAAATTTCAAAGTCATGACTTAATTTGATCACATTAATATTATGAACCAGACCCAAATAAAAAATTAGGTTAGGTGATGATGTAAGATTTTTTGAGATATTTCTAATTGTATATCATATGCCTAGTTTTGACCCCGATTGTTGAGAACGATATTTCACAAGATTGGGACTAGTATTAGGGTACCAATTTGGTGGAAGAGGTTCACATTTCAAAAAGTGATGTTGTTGGGAACTAGAATATAAATTTAGAGTTTCTAGGTTGTAGCTTACCTCAAGAAATTTTCAAATACATATCATTTTCCTCATTCTGAGACCAAAAGACTGACTTAGAGCTATCAAAGTTCCCCAACTTGGTTTTGAGGGTGTGTTTTAAGAAACTTGTCTAGAAAGGTTTCTAGGTAGATGAATAAGTAGGTCACAATATCAAATCAAATTTCTAACTTGACATCGTCAAAGTACTGATTGATACCTTTTCAATGATATTTTACTCACTAGGTGGTCCCAAGAGGGATTTTTCTTATAACATCAACCTCACTCCTTTTTTGAACTTGCCCAAATCACAAAGGACATAGTTGAGGATTTTACTGCATGGTTGGATCATCGAGAACCAAAACAAGGAAGGCCACAACCTTGAGAGCCACAAAAATACATCCATCCCTCACTGTTAACCCACATTTATCACCAAATTGCAATGCTATGCACATAATTACAATTTACACAAGTGAGCAAAGGATTATAATAGTGAAATGCCACCACTTCATAACTATCAGTCGCTTCATCCTTGAATTACCTGCCAAGTAGCTGAATCATACATGGTTTGGCCTCTTGGGGATAGATTTGGTTATAATTTCTCTTCGAGTGAATATAGAATCTCCATTGATTGTTGCCACATGAATCATTTGGGATTTAAGAAGCAAGAGGCATTTGTATAGCGCTAATGCCTCAATGGCATTGTTAAAATAATAATAATAACAATTATTATTATATTTTTAAAATAATAATAATAATAAAAATAATAGTAATTGTTACTATTATTACTATTATTTTAAATATATATTTAAAATAACAACAACAACAACAACAACAACAATAATAATAAATTAAGTTGTAATGACCATAAATATAGCATACTCAGTAAATCTCTGAGCTTAAAAGGGTCAGGAATATTTATAAATGACGACCTCATTCCCAAAGACCAAGCTGAATTAAGGAAGGAAGTTCAAAAGGTAAAATAAGCCAGGAAAGAAGGAAAATGGGAAATAATTAGAAATCGAAAATCTATTGTTAGGGATAGATACCAGAAGGATAATAATAAATAGGAATTTGGTACACTCGAGATCCTTTTTTGGAACTGTCGTGGCTTTCCATGGCGTAAAGGTTCTATGATAAGTTGGATCCTAAGGGGATATTGATATTATTTGTCTAGTTGAAACTTGAGAGCATGATGAGTGTAAGGTCCCTAACATGGAAGGATTTGTCTTGTGGGCAACATGGAACAAAAAATCCCACCATAGAGGGATAGGAGGCATAGATTTTTATATTAGAAAGATGATTTCTCCTCACATTCAACTTCATAAGATTGACCCTCTCAATCAATGCATTTGGATATAAATTTCAGACACTAATGCTAAGAAGATGTATATAGCAATTTCCTATTTTGCACCTATTAATTCTAATTTTTATAAGAAATAAATTCTAGATAACAATTGTCCCTATAATAATTAGAACAAGATATTTATAGTTTGAAAAATGAAGGTAATATCCTCCTGCTAGGAGACTTTAATGCTAGGAATGCAACTAAACAATATACTCTTTTAAGTACCAATTCCAACCATAATCCTTTATGGATAGATGAGGAATTTGTTTTATCTAATAGCTACAAATGAAGCTCCGAAGACCTAAATGAGAATTTGTTTGGTACTGAGCTGGTCAAGCTTTGCAGCTCTCAAGACCTAATAATTTTCAATGGAGTAATGAAGTGTCCAAACTCCAACGAGATGAATTTTATTCATGGGCTAGGTAGTAGTTCCGTAGATTATATGATATCTGATATCCTTGTTTCCAACCAAATATCAACTTTTGACCTTTTAAATTACCATGAGGCCGACTCTGATCATCAATATTTAACCTTAACTCTAAACTTTTCCATGCACATGAGCGCCATTGAAGAGAATTCTGATAATCAAAGGAATTTGCGCTTTGACAAAAGTAAAGTTGACCTTTTCTTAAAGGATTTAAATAGTAAATCAAATCTCCTAACTTATAAAAAAAGCATTAAAGAACTCTATCATAATTTTAGAACTACCCTTTCCACTTCTATTAACAAGTTCTCTTTCGAGGTGTCCTATAAAAAAAATAATAGAACAACCAACCTTTGGTATGATAAAGAATGTAAAATTGCTAGGAAATCCATTAGGGATGCTTCTAACGAGTCCTTAAAACTCGATAAGATCAATACGTACAAAGCCCTAATTAAAAAGAAAAAAAGTACTATATCAATAAAATGCAAGAACAACTTTCACAACTATATAAGCTAAATCCTAAGAAGTTCTGGAGCCAAATTCTAAACCATAATACTAAAGAAAATAATAGGATTCCTTTAAGGGACTGGAATTCCTACCTTAAAACTCTTTACAAGTTTTGATGCAGACCCCTTATCCCTCTTAAGGGTTGCGCGACCTCCTGGTCAGGATATTCTAGTTCCGGAGCCGAAATGGCTCTTCTGGTTCCAAACTGGAACCCTTCGAATGAACACACAGGTCCCCCCACAAATGCTCAGTTGAATTTTCCAAGCGCCAAGCGTGAGCTCCCACAATGCACGACCAAGAGCCGTGACCGCACCCTTATCCTTCCTACCTTTCGTGAATCACGATCTTGCAACTCGGGGTTTTGAAGTGCAAAGAACCCCGCCTCCCAGCTTGCGATACCCGAGTTCGTGAAATGGATCGACCTCGCTATTTCACGATCTCACGACTTAGGGTTTTGAAGCGCAAATAACTCCGCCTCCCAGCTAGCGATACCCGAGTTCGCGAAATGGACCGACCTCGCTATTTCGTGATCTCACGACTCAGGGTTTTGAAGCGCAAAGAACTCTGCCTCCCAGCTCACGATACCCGAGTTCACGAAATGGACCGACCTCGCTATTTCGCGATCTCACGAATCAGGGTTTTGAAGCGCAAAGAACTCCACCTCCCAGCTCACGATACCTGAGTTCACGAAATGGACCGATGGTCCAGATCTATCTGAGATCGATGGTCACTATTCCTCTTGAGCTTTGGATGTCAAGAAGCCCTCGCCGCTAACGTCCTTACAGCTCCACCTTATCCAACGACTTGTGGGGTTTCAACGTTTCTCCTCGAGGACTCTCCACCGTCCGTTCAGATCTTCAATATCTCTCCTCCTCGGTCTACGCAGTGTTAAAGCCTGCGCTCCTACCTCAAATTAGATGATCCGCGTGATTCTCCATCGCGATCCAACGCTTGATGGCGTTCTTCCTCCTGAGATTTTACTTGCTTCAGACTTCAAATATTTTCTAATTCTTCGAAGACTCGGTCTTCGCTTCTTCCAGGGAATGAGTTCCTGGATCTCGATAACACTTTCCAAAGTGTTGTTCCTCCTGATCTTTGTCTGGTTCAGACTTCGATTTCCCACGCACTCCTTGCATCTGAGGGATTTCGATAACTCAGATCCACGGTATTTCTCGCTAAGAAATTCCTCCTGATTTCCTTATGTTCCTCTCTGGCTCGATGCACACCTTGCAGATCTTCCAATGAAAAGAAACAATTGAAACTAGAAAAACTCACAGTTCCATCCATTTGTTCATGAAAACATAAATGACAGGAAAACACACATAGTCCACACACCATACATTTGGATCAATTTTCATTCTATTATATTCACAAGTGCCCAATGGCTACATAATACATTCAAAATTACAGTAACTCAAAAAATGAGATCTCCTTCTTAACCCACAATTCTCTCTTACAACTAATTTCTCTTTGTATTGCAGCTAACCCTCAACTGGGGGTACAAACTTCTACTTAACTCAAAAAGATTTCTAGGGTTTCCCCTAGCTACTTGCATACTCTAAAATTCATCCTACACTATCTTAGTTCAGTCACATTCCAGAGCCGTAGTGGAAACTCCTGCTCTGTTTACGATTTTCAAAACGTGCCTCAAAGGGTAAAATTCGACACTGGTTCAAGCGTGCCTCCAAAGGTAAATTCTGGTGCTAAGTGAAGGCGTATTTCAAAATTGGTTGTAACTGCCCACGTTGAAGTTCTGGAAGAACTCTCACGTGTTTAGTGGTCCCGCCTCTGCGCGCTTGCCAACGATGCTCCTGCATCATACTCCCCTTGACAAAAATTCATGGACCCATGTCCATGAGCTCGTCTACTGACTTTCCCTGCTTCTTGATAGTAGCTTCGGTTTCCCAACTGGCATCTTCGATTGGGTGTCCCTTCCATTTGACCAGATACTCAAAATAGGTTTTCCTTCTGGTCTTCTTGCCAATCCTCTGATCAACAATTTTCTCCATCTACGGCTTTTCTGCCACATGCATCTGTTTCTCCCACTGAATTTTTCCTTGAGCTTCTGACCCTTCCATGTCATCTTTCCTGTATGGATACAGGTTTGAAACATTGAATATGGGCGAAATGCCCACACCATCTGGCAGCTCAATCTCATAGGTGTTTGCATCAAACTTCCTCAAGATCTTACAGGGTCCTATCTTTTTCATCTTCAACTTGTTGTATGTTCCCCTAGGGAATATTTCCTTCCTAAGATGTGATAAAATATGATCTCCTACTTCAAATTGAAGTTCCCTGTGATGCTGATCAACTTTGTGCTTGTATTTCTCGTTAGAAATTTGTAATTGTTTTTTGATTCGACTATGGAGTTTCTGCATTTCAGCAGCAAAATCCTTTGCTCCAATGCTTCTGATCTCTCCCTGTTCGAAGTCTCTCAACTCAGACACTCCCCTGGGTTTCATTCCATAGAGTATTTGGAATGGGATCCTTCGAGTGGTCCTGTTTGGTGAGTCATTGTATGCAAATTCTGCTTGTGGCAGAATCTAATCCCACTGGTTATGGTGTTCAGTAACCAGACTTCTTAATAAGTTCCCCAAACTTCTATTTACCACCTCAATCTACCCATCTGTTTGAGGGTGATAAGCTGAGCTGAAGGAAAAATCTGTCCCCATCTTCTTCCACAACCTCCTCCAAAAGTGACCAACAAATTTTGTGTCTCTGTCTGAGACAATGCTCCTGGGTAGACCGTGAAGTCTCACAACTTCTCTGAAAAACAGATTTGCAACATGTGTTGCATCACTGGTCTTCTAGCATGGGATGAAATGTGACATCTTTGAAAACCTATCCACCACCACAAATATGGAATCAAATCCCCTTTGTGTTCTTGGCAATCCCAACACGAAATCCATGCTTATTTCATCCCAAGGCCTCTCTGGTATTGGCAATGGTTGATACAATCTAGTGTTCTATATTTTCCCCTTTGCATGTTGGCAGATCCTACATCTGTTCACAAATTTTATCACCTCTGTTCTCATACCTGGCCAATAGTATGAACTTCTCAACTGTGCAAACGTTTTATCATAGCCGAAATGTCCAGCCAATCCTCCACTATGCTTCTCCTTCAGAAGATTGTCCCTCATTGAGCATCTTGGTATGCACAATTGATTTCCTCTAAACAAAAATACTTCCTAAACAATATACTCTATCCACTGACTTCTATATCTCAGTATAGGTCTTGTACATGCTTTGTAGGCCTCCTTGAAATCTGTATCATCACAATACATATCCTTAAGGTGTTCAAACCCCAAGGTCTCCACCTGGAATTCTTGCAGAATTAAACATATCCTGCTTAACGCATCAACAAGTTTGTTAGCATTCCCAACAATATGCTTTATGACAAAAGTAAAATTTTGCATAAATTCAACCCATTTTGCATGCCTCTAATTCAGTTTTTCTTGTCGGGTTATGAATTGTAAAGCTTGGTTATCACTGTACAAGACAAACTCTTGCGGTACAAGATAATGCCTCCATTTTTTCAATGCTTGAATTATGGCATAGAACTCCTTGTCACATGTGGAGTATTTCCTCTTAGTCTCATTCAACTTCTCGCTGAAATAGGCAACAGGTCTATTATCCTAACTCAAAACTGCTCCTATTGCAACTCCACTTGCGTCACATCTTACCTGAAATGTATTCCCAAAATTCGACAAGATCATAATTGGTCGTTCTGTTATCTTCTCCTTTAGTATATTGAATCTCCTTTCAGCCTCCTTTGTCCATTTAAAATATTTGTGCCGCTTCTTCACTGTATCCATAATTGGTGCACAAATTCCACTGAAGTCCCTAATGAACTTTCTGTAGAAACTTGCTCAACCATGAAAGCTCCTTACTTCGAACATGCTCCTTGGTGATGGCCATTCCATGATTTCTTTCACCTTTTCTGGATCCATCTTCAATTCATTCGAAGATATCACAAAACCCAAGTAAATGAGCTTCGTCTTCATAAAAGAGGACTTCTTCAGATTGATGAAAAACTTCTCCTGCTGTAGCCTCCTCATTACTAGCGTTAGGTGCCTCAAATGCTCCTCTTTAGTCTTTCTAAAGATCAGTATATCGTCCAGATACACAACCACGAAATTACCAATGAAATCTTTTAGAATTTCGTTCATCAGCCTCATAAAAGTGCTTGGGGCATTCGTTAAGCCAAATGGCATAACCAACCACTCATACAGACCTTCATTCATCTTAAAGGTTGTTTTCCATTCCTCACCTTCTCTCATCCTAATCTGGTGATATCCACTTTTCAGATCTATCTTGGAAAAGAAATTTGCTCCACTTAAGCAATCCATTAAGTCATCCATTCTCGGTAAAGAAAATCTTTACCTGATGGTGATCTTGTTGATGGCTCTCGAGTCTGTGCACATTCTCCATCCTCCATCTTTCTTTGGGCTTAACACAATTGGTACTGCACATGGGCTCAAACTTTCTCTAACTAAACCCTTATACAACAACTCTTGGACTTGGTTCCTCACCTCCTCATTCTCTTGAGGTGTTAATCTGTACGCTGCTTTTTTTGGCAGGCTTTCTCCTGGTATCAAGTCGATATGATGACTGATACTCCTGATGGGAGACAATGAGTTCGACAACTCATCCACCACTATATCAACAAAATTATCCAGCAGCTCCTGAACTTCTTCAGGTAAATCATCCATTGATGTACTCATAAGGATGACTCTAGGCTTCCTCACCATAGCGAACTACATCTCCTATTCTTCCTTGAATTCTTTCAGGAGTTCCTTCCCACTCATGAGAAGTATGCTTGTGCTGGCTTCCTCTTTCGCTCTCTTCTCTTCCATTGGCAGCAACATATGCGTCCTACCATTCTTCTCCAATGTATATGTATTCTTCCTTCCATCGTGAAAGACATTTCTGTCAAACTACCATGGTATTCCCAACAAAATGTGGCATACGTCCATGGGGATTACATCACATGGGATTTCATCTTTATATCCTCCTATTTTAATTTCAACCAGGCATTGTTTAGTGATCATTACCTAGTGTCCTTTTTGCAGCCATGAGACTTTGTATGGCCTTGGATTTGTAGTTGTCTTCAGCTCCAATTTCTCCACCATCTCTGTGGATACTAGGTTGTCAGTACTCCCACTGTCAATGATCACCTTGCATACTTTGTCCTTAGTCTTGCAAGCTGTCCTGAAGAGATTGTTTCTCTGCACTGGCTTTTCAATTTCTTCCTCTGGTTTTAAGAGAACTTTTCTCAACATCAGGGATGCTCCATCCTCTGCTCCTACTGCTTCAACATCTCTTCGTCGTGCTTCTGAAATGTGAGCTTCTGCTCCTTCCTTCTTCTTCTCCTGACATTCCCAAGACATGTGCCCTATATTTCCATAGTTATAGCACCTTACTCCTCCTCGGCCTCTTCCTCTAGAAGAGTTTCTTCCACCACTCTGTCTCCCTCATGAACTTCCTCCTCGTTCTGAATGATTGTGTGGTTTCTCATCCTCGCCCTTAGACTGATGTGCTCTGTCATGGTTAAATCCTTTGCTTTTGCTTGGGATCGAGCCTTTACCTCTTCCTCGCTGGTTTCTATTTTCTGTCCATCTTCTCCTCTGCCTTCAGCGCAAACTGATAAGCATCTTTCACAGTCCTCACTAACATCATGCTAAGCTCGTCTTGGATTTCATATCTCAAGCCATTTATATATCTGGTGACTCTTTCTTCGTCTCTCTCCCTTTGTCCAGTTCTGATGTTCAGCCGGTAGAACTCCTCGGTGTACTCCTTGACTGTCATCCCTTTCTGTCTCAGGTTCTGTAGCTTCCTGAATAGATTGATCTGGTAGTCTTTGGGTATGAACTTAACTTTCAGTTTGGCTACCATCCTATCCCAACTCTTTATCCTCTGTTTTCCTTTACTTCTCCTCTTAGCCTATAGTTCATCCCACCACAGTGCTGCATGCCCTTTTAGCCTAGTGACTGCCTACTTCACCTTCTTCTCCTCATCGACATCTTCATAATCGAAGTGTTTGTCCATGGACCTTATCCAGTCCAATAGTTCTTCAGCATCTAGATTTCCCTCATACATGGGGACCTCTATCTTAGCTCTGCCTCCCAATCTGGCAACTGCTCTCAACAAAAGTTCTTCTACAACATCCTCTCCTCCAACTTCTTCAACCTCAACCTCTTCACTTTCTGCATCACTGACATCCCCAACGTTAGGTGCTCTTCTCTGTGCTACTTCCATTGTTTCCAATCGGGCGCGAATCTCTCGCATCTCCCTCTCTACAACACGGTTGGCTAAAGGTAGCTCTCATGTTCTTGGCGGAATTACGTCGACTATCTGTCATGCACAGAGTACAACCTCGAGTTCTCTGCCTCCTTATTTTCCTCCTTCACTTGAAGTCTACAGACGAAAAACTTACACTCTGATACCACCTGATGCAAACCCCCTATCCCTCTTAAGTGTTGTGCGACCTCCCGGTCAGGATCTTCTGGTTCCAAATTGGAACCCTTCGAATGAACACACAGGTCCCCCCACAAATGCTCAGTTGACTTTTCCAAGTGCCAAGCGTGAGCTCCCACAGTGCATGACCAAGAGCCATGACCGCACCCTTATCCTTCCTTCCTTTTGTGAATCACGATCTCGCGACTTGAGGTTTTGAAGCGCAAAGAACCCCACCTCCCAGCTCACGATACCCGAGTTCACGAAATGGACCAACCTCGCTATTTCATGATCTCGCGACTTGGGGTTTTGAAGCGCAAAGAACTCTGCCTCCCAGCTTGTGATACACAAATTCACGAAATGGACCGACCTCGCTATTTCACGATCTCACGACTCGGGGTTTTGAAGCACAAATAACTCCGCCTCCCAGCTCACGATACCTGAGTTCACAAAATGGACCGACCTCGCTATTTTGCGATCTCGTGACTCGGGGTTTTGAAGCGCAAAGAACTCTACCTCCCAGCTCGCAATACCCAAGTTCACGAAATGGACCGATGGTCTAGATCTATCTGAGATCGATGGTCACTATTCCTCCTGAGATTTGGACGTCAAGAAGCCCTCGTCGCTAACCTCCTTGCAACTCCACCTTATCCAACGACTTGTGGGGTTTTGGCGTTTCTCCTCGAGGACTCTCCACCGTCCATTCAGATCTTCGAGATCTCTCCTCCTGGGTCTACGCAGTGTTAAATCCTGCGCTCCTACCTCAAATCGGATGATCCACGAGATTCTCCACCGCAATCCAATGCTCGACGACGTTCTTCCTCCTGAGATTTTACTCGCTTCAGACTTTGAATATTTTCCAGGGAATGAGTTCCTGGATCTTGATAACACTTTCCGAAGTGTTGTTCCTCCTGAGCTTTGTCTGGTTCAAACTTCTATTTCCCGCGCACTCCTTGCATCTGAGGGATTTTGATAACTTAGATCCATGATATTTTTCACTGAGAAATTCCTCCTGATTTCCTTACGTTCCTCTCTGGCTCGATGCACACTTTGCAGAGCTTCCAATGAAGAGAAACAATTGAAACTAGAAAAACTCACAGTTCCATCCACTTGTTCATGAAAACAGAAATGACAGGAAAACACACACAGTCCACACACCATACATTTGGATCAATTTTCCTTCTTTTATATTCGCAAGTGCCCAATGGCTACATAATACATTCAAAATTATAGAAACTCAAAAACTAAGATCTCCTGCTTAACCCACAGTGCTCTCTTACAACTAATTTCTCTCTGTATTGCAACTAACCCCCAACTGGGCGTACAAACTTCTACTTAACTCAAAAAGATTTCTAGGGTTTCCCCTGGCTACTTGCCTACTCTAAAATTCATCCTACGCTATCTTAGTTTAGTCGCATTCCAGAGCCGTAGTGGAAACTCCTACTCTGTTTACGATTTGCAAAACGTGCCTTAAAGGGTAAAATTCGACACTAGTTCAAGCGTGCCTCCAAAGGTAAATTCTGGCATTGAGTGAAGGCAGATTTCAAAATCGGTTGTAACTGCCCATGTTGAAGTTATGGAAAAACTCTCACGTGTTGAGTGGTCCCGCCTCTGGGCGCTTGCCAACGATGCTCCTGCATCAAGTTCCCTAATGCCATGGACACCAATCCTATTGTCGCTACAAAGGAATACATTTTTTCTTTAGATGACATAGATTTCGGTGTTAAGCAACTTGCAAATGGGAAAGCTATGGACATTGAAGGCTACCGAGCTGAAATTTTTAAAATTGGAGGGCCTATCCTCATCCCTCACATACACAAGCTCTTCAATTTAGAAGTCAAGTAGGGCTTACCTAAACCCTAGAAGAAAATCCTCATTGTTCCTATTTTTAAAAATGGGGATAGAAACATTCCCTCTAATTATAATACCATTATGATTAGCCCGATTTTAGCCAAGCTTTATCGAATTATTTTGGAAAAGAAGATTAGCCTTTGGCTAGAAAGTCATGGAAAAAGAGATAAAGGCCAGGCTGGGTTTAGGAGATATCATTCAACTGTGGACCATCTTGTTACCTTTAGCATCATTGAAGAGGAGTTCCACAATACTGCAATAAGGATGTATGAGAACGTTATTTTGAAGTTTAAGAAAACCGAGGGTTGGTCAAAAGAGATTAACTGCAATATTGGAGTCAAACAAGGTTGTCCCTTGTCCCCTACCCTTTTTGGCATATACATTGACAAGTTAGAATATTTCTTGGAAAAAGCATGTTGCGTTGGCTCTACTCTCACTGGTATAGGCATCAATCTTCTTCTTTATGACGATGATATCATTCTTATGGAAAGGAGTCCCCATGAACTTGAAAAGCAACTAAGAATCCTGAAGGATTTTTGCTCCAATATGGGTATGACTATTAATACTGATAAGACTAAGGTCATGATTATTAAATCCAATAATATCACTTATGATACCTTCATATATGACAATAACAACTTGGAGGAAGTGAATTCATACAAATATCTTGGAATTGATATTCACCACAATCTCAATTGGAATTATAGCATTGAGAAAATGATTATTGGGTGATGGAAAGCTTATTATGGGCTTGAAAACAATTGTAAATCAACTGATCTTTGGATTTGGGATAAGAAGAAAATCCTCTTTGAGACTCTTGTTACACATCTTATTCTTTATGGATGTGAAGTCCA
>ML809510.1:327089-338742 GCA_009831015.1 Picea engelmannii | reverse complement strand
AAGAATGGTTGGAGGACCCATGCTTGTATGTGGAATAATGAGATGAATATCAAGGAAATTGTTGGTGAAACTATCCTAGATGGATAGTGCTTGTCATTCCATTTCCGGTGGTATGTGGAATGTCACATAACTCCTCATGGTTTCAGAGTTATGGCCTTACAAAGATGAATGACCCCCACATGAAGGCTTGAAGCCCCCAAGGTCAAAGAAGTCAAAGTGAACTAAAAGAAGAAATGGGTTAATATTATATAAATGATAAAGTAAAGTGAAAAAGTGAGGGTGGATTATTTAAATAATAAAGAGAAGTGACAAAACCAATAAATGATAGAGTAAGGTGACAAAATCAAGAAGGAATATTTAAATGATAAAGTATTGGAGAAATTTCTGTTTATGGAAAGTGGTTAACCATAAAATAAGGAAAATAGGTTAAGTGGCCTAGAAATGGGTTAAGTGACCTAGAGGATGAAATTATAAATAAGATAGAAATGGTCTCTTGTAGATCATCCTTTTTGTGGATCAATGGAGAGCTTCTTGTGAGAATATCTTTTGGAGTATTGATGGAGAGCTTCTTGTGAGAGATTCTTGAGCATTTTTGGTGTGGAGAACTTGAGAATATTGAAGATATATAGGTGAATAAGGTAACCAAAGGATATCTATGCCAAATTTCAGAGGGAAAGTGAAGAAAAGAGGGTCGGAATTCAAGGGTGGATAAATTCTTTTCATGATGCTTTCTAAGGTATGTTATTTACAGGTCATCTCACCATTTTCGCAATAACTTTTTTTATACAATGATTCAGATTGTGAGATTGATATACTATTGAGGGAACATATCCAAGTATCTGTGGTAAAAAATTCATATCGTGATTCGTTGTATTTTTGGACATACACTCCGTGGAAAATAGGGTTTGTGGCTAGTCCAAAAACTAGTCTAAAACAGGTGTTTCGGGTAAAAACGTCATAAATTATTCATAACATATCCAAATTAAGTGAAACCAATTGTGTTGGTTATATTATAGTATTTAGTATTATTTGTAATAGGTTCATATCAATTCAACAAATATTCCGTGCGGGGCACTCTCTACAATGTTTCTCTCTAGAATAAGCCAGAATTCAGCAAGGTATGCCATTTTTGCTATAACTCATTTTATGAGAGGTTCCAAGTAGTGACACCTGGATTAATTGCATAAAACACACTAAATAACATTGTATATCAGTTTCAGATCTTTATTCATTACATTTACAAAGTTATTATTATTTCAAGTTAGGGTTTTTGACTAATCCAAAACTAGTCATGGTTGAGACAAGCAGTTTATGAGTTGGCACATACATGATGTTTATAGTTGATGATGTTGGTACATATTGATGAGTCATTGTTGATGATTAGCTGAAACATGATTGGTATATGCTTGGTACATGGTTGGTTGCACTTGTTTATGGTACATGTTGATTACATATTGTTTGGTACAAGTTGGTGCATGGTTGGTTGCACTTGTTTATGGTACAGGTTGATTACAGATTGTTTGGTATAGGTTGGTGCACGGTTGATGCACTTGTTTGTGGTACATATTGATATCTCTTGAGGATTGTTGCCTCATATCAGTTGGTGCTAAGGGTGTAATATGAGTCTTACATTATAGAGTTGGTTCTCTTGTAGAGTTGTACTCTATTCAATTGTTGTTGAAAAACCCCAAGGATTGTAGTCCGTAATGAAAAGAAAATTGTACATACATCTTGTGTTCTTTGTGTTCCTTTTGGTGATGACTTGTTGATGATATATTTCTGATATATGTTGCTGATATGTGTTGACATTTAACTGGTTATAAATGACATCAATGAGTAATGAGTTAATGGTGATTGTTAACTAAGGAGTTTTGGGAAAAAGAACCCTACACTGTTCACCCCCCCCTCCCAGTGTAGTCAGTGTGTCCAAAAACTATGACTAGATACCTAATTTATAAGAACAATTTAAAGAACATGGAAGACAAGAGGCTTCCTAAAATTTCTTCAAAATCGAGTCTTAACCACCATCGACTCAAGCGAGGATGGAATAAATATGCCCGATCTTAGCTAAACTATTGGGGAATCATGGAAGACACCATTTTGCAGAATAAAGATACTATTAAAAAAATCGTCAAATCAAAATTGAAGGAGAAAAATGTGGTGTGATAAAGAGTTAGAGGAAAAAAACATTAAGGTATTATAAGGATGTAATCAACCCTAATATAGAAGATCAAAATTATCTATCTGTTTTGCCAAGTGTAAAGAAAAAAATAAGAATTGCTAAGATAAGAACAAATTCTCATGAGCTCCATAGTGAAACTGGGCATTGGTCAATTCCTAAAACGCCATGGGATGAAAGAGTGCGACACCTTTGTGACACTAAGAAGGTTGAAGATGAAAAACACTATCTCTTATATTTTCCAGCCTATACCCATATTAGATCTCATTTAAAAAATATTTGTCACACTACCAACTTTCCTAACCTCTTAACTCAACAAAAGTATGGTGATCTTGGAAAGCTTCTCTTATTGCTTTTCGAGCATAGAAACAAAATTCCAAAGAATCACAAGTAATCACTTACCCTCTTAAGGTCCGATAGAACAATTTGGTCTTAGTGGATGTTAATCATCATCATCATCAATATATTTAAAATAATAATAATAATAATAATAATAATAATAATAATAATAATAATAATAATAATAATAATAATAATAATAATAATAATTGTTATTTTATAATAACTATTGTAAGTATTATAATTGTTATTATTATTATTTTAAAATATAATAATAATAGTAATAATAAATATAATAACGATGATTAATTTGTAGTAGTTATCGATGGAAAATTTGATGCAACCATAAGATTTATAGTGATGCTTAAATGATACAAAATGACGTAGGGGTCAATGCATTATCTGCATTAGCATCATACAACACAATGCTGAAACAATATGATTCCAAGGTGGTTGTAACACATAAATGATGATGCTTGACTGTCAACACATTATTTTTCTTAAAGTCATAACAATGGAAAAATAAACAATGTTGATGTGACACAAAAAAATAGTACAAGATCAATCTTTGCATCAAACTCACTATACATTTATGATATAAGTTAAAAAAGGGGGTTCCCTCATTTCATTTTCACATGAGGATTTCAGGCAGAGCTACATAGATCTTCAAGGGATTTGTGGGGGCAGTTAAGAGGAGCAAGCAAGGAATATTTGTGGAGTATCACTGGATCTCTTGGATTTATATGTAAGTTTTTTGTTACTTTCCCCCATATTTTTTTTACACTTGTAGATTTGTTTTGTAAGATAAAAAATTGTATTACCTCAAAAGAACTGCAAGCCATATAGAGACTAAGAGAGCTGACAGTTGGTCTTCCAACAAAGGAAACCAGAACCAACACCATGTATCGTTAAAACTCTTCATAATTGTGAATATTGCTAGAGCTAGAATATCCAAGTATATATTGATTTTACAAAAAAGGCCATTAGGCCCGCAAAAGTTGTAGTCTACTACAAAAAACACAGAAATAAGACCAAAGATAGAAAATCAAGTTGATACTCCAGAGACACCATTACCACCATCGCCATACTGTGTTTAACGCCAAGAGGAAGCATAGATGTAGGGTTGAAGACATTCAGGGCATCGTTGAATAATGATCTCGCTTGATAGAGATTCCAGAAGAGCGTCCAATCTACGACTGATAATTTCTTGATGAAATTGTTGGTTTGCAACATCCGTCTAGATTTCAAAGATTAATTGGAGGTGATCCTTTGAGAACCAACACTGGGAGAATTCCTTTGGTGGTGTAGGGTCATTAGGATGCCTTGTTGGGTCATTTACATTATCCCGAAGAGGTGCAATTGGATCTTCTTCTTCTTCAATAGGTAAACCCCATTGCTCCTCTGAGTTCTAGCTGGCCAGCTCTCGGTCACCTGCTAGTTGATCTCCGCTGTAGGCTGCACCGGGACCCTCATAATATCTCGTGGAGGAACAATAGGAATCTCCTCTTATATGATGAAAAATCCCCAGACCTCATCCTCATTGCGGTTTGTCCCAATGAATGACACCTCTTCCATAGGAGAGGAGGGACGTGAAGGAAGACTATAGGTATGCACAAAAATATGGGGAGGCCGATGATGGTTGGAGAGATAACAATAGTAAGCCGAACCACGCCAAGGTATACCCCATTCATGAGGCATAGAATTGATGGGGATATGGGTGATCCTATGAGAAGATCAAGGGGAATTTAGAGACAGAACTTGGTAGGGCCAAACCAGAGAAAAAGTAGAGAAAAAGAGTGAGACTGAAGGAGAACTAATGACGAGATAATCAGAGAGATGCAAAGGAATAATACCTTTCCAAGCCAAAGTTGAAGTCATAAATCCAGAGGTGATGCCCATCATGTCTACGGTACCCATCTACATCGAACCCAACATCATCAAAGACGAGAACAATAAATTTTCCATAATATGAAATCTCCCACTGAGAGCCCCTGCATTAATGCCCAACCTCATATGCATTGTAGTGGGATGAGAGGTGGCAAGCATGAACATATTTCTTAATTACATGGATATCCAAGTGTCACCCTATCCTGGTAGTTTACATTTGTATATTTAAAACAACATGATTTGGATTTTGGATATGGGATTTGAGTTTTGGAGGAGGGAACGAGATTTTAGTTTTGGAGATGGGATCTGTGTTTTCCATCCTTTTCCCACATTTTTAATTTTTTTGTTTACATTTAAAATAAAATGAGATTTGGGTTTTGGAGATGGAAGATGGGATCTGGTTTTTCCTTCGTCTCCTTCTCTCCTATACTTTCCCACCTCTTCGTCTCTTCTCCTTCTCTCCATATCTTCCTTCCTCTTCCTCTCCCTTCACCCCTTCTCCCTCTCCTTCTCTTCCCCTCTTCCACTCCTCTTTTTCTTCTCCCAGATTATTCTTTTTATTATCCCTCTCCCCCCTCCTCATCTTCCTTTCCCTCTTTCTCTCATCCCTCAACCCCCTCTTCCTTTTCTCTTCCTTTTCCTCTTTCTCTCATCCCTCAACCCTTCTCGCATCCCTCAACCCCCTCTTCCTTTTCCTCTTTATCTCATCCCTCAACCCCTTTTTCCTTTTCCTCTTTATCTCATCCCTCAACCCCCTATTTATTTTGATGAAATTGATTGAATGATAATGCAGTAAAAATTCATAATTGCATTTTCAAATGCTTCTAGCACTATTGGTTTCTAGGGGCCTCATTCTATAAGGCGACCTAGGTTTGAAACTCATCTAGTTGGGAGGAGACACCTAAAATCCAACGATGTTAAGGGTTGGTGTGGCCCAGGATGGGTGCGATCCCTAGTTCATTTTGACAGCTTAGAGACCCATGGGTCGTGGTTTCTTAAACTAAATACTACTTTCACAAGTCATGAACAAACTAGAAAACAAAAAAATTTCATAATTGCATTGATAGGTACATGGATTTTTGCTTCATGATATAAAATTGACTAAATGTTAGTGGGGTAAAATTTCATAATTGCATTTATATATACATGTTTTTTTTTTTACCTCAAGATTAATATGTTATAAGAAAAGGCTATGTGGCAGCATAGTCCCTGCCAAGCAGGTTACAAGGTAAATTGTGGAAAATGGGCTCGAATTGTAAATGACCAAAGTGTTCGGTGAAAAAGATATATCACGAAACACAAAACACGGGGCATAAAATTTTGTTAGATCTAAGGTGCGACCCCACAGAGAGATAATTGGTTAAGTGTGACGAGTTGAAGTGGGATAGGAAAAAGTAGTAGAGGCAGATGGAAACTACAACGAAGATGTGGCAAGCAACATGAAGCACATGTGGTATCCATGCAGTAAATGACGCGTGGCATGTAGAGCACCATTTATTTTTGAAAGTATATAACAAAATACAATTTGTGCATAGTGGAAGAAAAAAATTGGAAATTTAAATGCATTTTTCATATAGACTGGTGAAAGATAAAAAAGTATGAGGACATAAATTTAAAAGGAGATAAGAAAACAATTTTATTTGAAATATGTCAAAAAATAAAAGTTTGTTACATATTACTGGAAATTTTGAAATATATCAAAAAATAAAAGTCTGTTACATATTACTGGAAATTTCAATGCGTTTGTCATATAGACTGGGATTGGGGATCCCACAGAACATAAGAGAAATATGTACAAGAAACAAGACTGTAGAAAGAAGATAGAGTGCAATACCTGCAAAAAAAAATAATTGAAAGGTATAAGTGTTTGGCTACACATTTCTATTTAAAAAAGTGGAATAATTGGGTTGATAAACAAAGAAGGATGTGATCAGTAGACTTATAGTGATGGTACATATGAATGCTTTTGCTATTTTCTTGCGGCTGTCGTTTCATTGATGTTGTCTATGGCTGTTGGAATTGTGGAAATTGTCTGTTTCATTTGGTCGACGAACTGCTTCAATTCCCTTTCGAGTCATTCTTCAATGTAGCTTCTCATTGGGGCGACGTTGATCTCATTCCAGATTTTTATGTTGAAAAGATCATTTTCTAATTACCGAAAGTCGATAGAAAGATTACATAGAGCCTGATGAATTTCCTCATTCTGTACTGAATAGTCGACTAGCCAGTCGTCGACATGAGCTTGATCATATTCAAGGATGCTATAAAATTTTTCCAAAGACAATGCCTTAAACATATCAACCTGTTTATCGAACTCTTGCCTAGTTAAGGGAAAGGAGTTTATGATTAAGTCGGGGTCTTGGAATTCATTGGTCTTTTCAGCTATGTTTATTCTTGATAACCTTGTGAATAATTTATCTTTCTTTGATATGGCTTGTTCAAATGACTGAACAATGAGAAACAAGTTCTTCACTTTTTCATTCCAACATGCATTCAATTGACCAATCTGGGTTTTGGATGGACGATCTTGTTGTCTTGTTTTTGTTTCTGCCATATTGTTGACAATGGTGCCAAAAGGAAGACCATGTTTAAATATAAATGTTCTTCATATTTTAACTCTACTTGCAAATGTTCGAGCAAACTATGTTCCTTGGTGCCAAGGGAAGTGATGGTTTGTGATGTTTTCCACACCTCAGTAACCAATTCCATTATTTTCTTGATATTATTCTCCACAGGATGCAAGGAGGCTGGAGGATCCTTTTAAGTTGGTTGCAGGGGTGGCAGGCATGGCTATTGCCAAAGGATTGACAAGAAATTTCATAGGAATCAAAGCCTCTTCCAATTCCTTGACCTGATCCTTCAGTTTGGCATTCTTGGCCTCGATGCCTCCAATGGAATCATGAAGTGCATCTCTGCTCTCCTTGTGAAGTTGATAGATTTGGGACGACCGCATGTTGGCAAGGTCAACCTCTGAACGAGATTTTCCTTTCTTATTTTTTACATATTTTTTTCTCAATTATCAATTTTTTGGACTGGCTGTCAAAAACAACGCTCTAGAACATGAAGGATCATCTTCGTCAAAATTTTCGGTATCGGATATGTCCATTAGACGAATATGTTGGATGGCGTCTCTGGGATGATCAAGGTAGAGGAGCATGCTATCCAGATTAGTTTCAAGTTCCATGTTCTCACTTTGAATTTCCGGCTCTTCTGCCTATCCCACATTTGTTTTTCTCTTCTTGTCTACTGGAAGCTTGTGAGAACTATCAATTTTAGAGTGAGGAGGGTCGTTATCTCCTCCTCCATTTGAAGATATCTGAGTTTCTTTGTTGTTGTGGTGGGCTGTTGGAGCAATGCTCTGGGATGTCATACTTTTTGGAGTGCTATTCACCGATTGAACACTCTTGTCACTGGGGCCTTTCCCCTGTTGCCTGTACAATTTATTGCTACTTTGCAGTGTGTCTAGGTCATCGACATCAAAAGCAGGAGTGTTGCCACCAGTGTCTTTGTTTTCAGATAGGTGAATTTTGAAAAAACAATTGCCAAGGTGAAATTTTTGTAAATGTTGTCGAAAAATATTATCGGGGTCGAACCCTCTTATGATTTCAGCATATCTCAAGTTGAATTTGCTAGAATGTGCTGCGAATTCGTCAATTTTGTTGATGTTTTTCAAAACGAACTCCCCGACTTTCTAAGGCAGAGGAATGAACTGTTTTTTTCTCTTCTTTTGCAATAGATGCAACTAGTAGTTGTATTGCCGTGCTACTTCTGCAACAAACATTCTGTCCGTAATGTGACATGAAAGGAGAGCAGGTATTTCCATGGAGCCAAAAATTCTTATCACAATGAAATTATCCAAATGTTCAAGTGTCCCCTTTGTTGGGCTCTAAAGATGTCCTGAAAACAACCTCTATGCATCAGTCGAAGGTAAGCGCTGGAACAAGAATTTTACTTGTTGCCTATGTAGGGTCTTACCTTCCGTTTTCAATACCCAGCCTCCAGAGATGCAACACCTGTAAAGGAACAACAATCGTAAAGGGAACGACAGTTGTTCTGTTCAAATGAATGACACTTCCTGTAAAGGGAACAAAAATCGTAACAAGGGAACGACTGTCATTACATTGGGCCGAACTAATGTGGAATTAATTGCATTGTAGTATTTTCCCAACTATCTAATTTGTCAACTCGGGGTTCGTAAACTGACGAAGCACACACAAAGTATGTGCAAGATTGAAGCGGGACTAATATAATCTAATGTTTAATCTACGACTAAAATTGAATCATTAATCTAATGCAGGAAATTGAAACATGCGACTGAAATGAAATTGGGTAAATGAAATTAATCTAGGAACGAGAAATTGCGTAAATGAAATTAATCTAGGAATGAGAAATTGTGTAAATGAAATTAATCTAGGAATGGACAACTACATGAAGGAAAAGAAAATACAACATGTGAAGATTTGAATGGCACAACAACATATGTGAGCTCACACCAATGAAGCAATCTTATATTACAATAATCAAATCAATCTTCATAAAAGAATAATGAACACATGGAAACCAAAACTATGAATTAAAGCTAAGAATCCTTTTCTCTTTCAAATCTTAATGACTACCATTAATGACTACTCTGATTTCTCATCCTAATTACTCCTACCCCCTCATGAAGAGAGAACACTCTCTTTTATACATGAGAGCCTTGAAGATAAGATAACCATCTCATAATTACAGATCCACTATTGTCTCAACCATTTTCCCATTATTAAAAAATATAATCCCTTCAAATCCTCACACATTATCTCTCATATATCTTGGATAAGATATGCCAACCAAATCTCCATGATCTTCTCCTTGGAATAGGTTTGAATTATCTCCTCAAATCTTGAAATGGTGGAGGAAGTATTCGAGAAGTCCTTTTGAATTAATCCTTCACATATTCCTACACATTACAAAGCTCACACATTTTTGAGAGATATATGAAAACATGTCAATTTTCTAACATTTAATCACAAATTCCCTCTTAATACTAAAATGAATAAAGTGGAGAATAATAAGGTGAAACCCAAGTATATTTGTGAAATGATATCGTGAACGGTTAATGGGGCAATGAAATGTGAATAATAATGAAGGGAAAGGTGGATGAAAATAGGACATTTCTGAGCCCCAACATACCCCCCAACTTAACTTGTTTCATGTCTTCATGCAACCATGCATGGATATTCTCAAGAAATTTTGGCATCTAAATTTTGGATTTGAGTGATGATAATGAATGTTTCTAGGATGGGATTTACATGAGTAACAACTGTCATTTTATTATGGTTGGTTCTTGTGTGACAACCATGAATATGAAGAATGTTGGTTCTTGTGTTAACAACATTAACTTCGTTATTTGTTCTCTTGCTATTATGATAATAATTTACCCATATTCTTACTAGAAAAAATATATTCTATCAATGTGCATAAGGAAAAATCACTGAGTATAAGAAAGCCCTTTTTCATATTTTTGAATCATGCCAATATGGATATCAATGCTTATGAAGAAAAGTGCAACAGAGTATCATTGGAAAAGAAATGTTCATAACTGGTAAATGAGACGAAAGAAATGGAATGATGGTAGTGGAAAAATGGAGTGATGATAGTGAATAAAGTCCCCTACCCCCCAAATGAACATGTTGCATGTCCTTATGCAACGTGGCATAAGCCATAGAAGTGACAAGGAAAGGGAACTTAGTGAGGGGATTTTCCAAATTATTCGTTGCTAGTAGTTGAGGAATTACATGACTAAAGTTTAGGAAATAACATACCTTCACTTACCCAAAATGTTGATGAACTATGCAATAGGAATATGGATGATGCAGTTGCTGGAGCATGAAAGATGTCACTATTGCAGGATCATATGAAAGGTGACTATTGTTGTAGTTGCGACTACTGGATCAGAGAATGTGAAGTGGAGGAATCTGAACTGTTATTGAATGAATCATGGAAAACAGGAAGTATGAAAGTGGAACTGTGGTACTCTCAAATAGATGGAAAATACTATTGCAACTACTGATGGAGTCATGAAAGGTGTATAGTCTTCACTTGCTGCTAAACCCGATGGTACAATTCTAATCATGCGAATGGATGTGTCGATGTCGAGCATGAAGATAAGTCATTGGATTACTGACCATTGATGAATGTCGTTAACCAATGCGAGGTAAACTCACCATTGATGTAAATGAGTACCAAGGTACCTGAGTACATCTTGCGAAGTGCGAATGAATGAGCTGATGTCAAGCCACTTGCAAGATCTAACAATCAAGGGACATTGATGTATTCACATGATTGTATGCGAGAGAACTTGCCATTAAGGCATGCAAGCCTATAGGTACTCAAAAGGAACTCTAGTCTATATCCCATATAAGGTGCCGAGGTCGATGGGGAAAGACTTGTTGAAAGGTGGGTCTTAAGGAATCCCACATCAGTTAATGCACATTTGATAAAAATATTGGTAGGACTATAGATGAAAATATCTCAGTAGAAAAAGTGTTTATGGCAATGTAATGTAGTCATGGAAAGGGAGCTGGATAGTTTTATTGACAAGGAAAAATGAACTGGAAAAGATAGATAGGTGTATGCGATTCAGAAAAGTAGGCGAGTGGGAAGTCATGAAGGATAAGGAAATGAATGATAGACTTCAACACAGGGATGACCAATGCTCTTTGAAGGAGAAATGGGGGGAAATAATTCATGACACAAAATGGTTGTATGCATGGTCGTTGTGTAACAACAAACGTCATGATGTTTATGATGAGTAACAACTCCTTCAAGTAGTTAACGAAACATGTTTTTGTCAAAAGTTTTGTGATCTTTGAAAAACACTTTAGAAGCAAGATGCGATCGACCGCGCACCTGAAAAAAAACTTAGTACAAATCCTGCATAAAAACTTGTGAGATGTTCGAAGAAAAAAATAACATGCAGAAAGAAGTACAAATGCGTCAAAGTAAAAATAAAATGCGTTTTTATACCTCTTGTCGTGGTCGTTGCGCGCGTGCTTGTTTCATCGTTGATTGCTTGCTTAGCGTAAAATCACAAAAACATGTTTCAATATTGTTTTCGAGAATGATAAAGACGTCTATTTGCAATTTTTGGTTTTTTCCAATGTTTATGTATGATTTATAAGTAATAATGTTGTTATAATTTTTTATGGTTTTATTTTTATTAATTTATATATATATATATATATATATAGTTTTCTTTTTATAAAA
>ML809510.1:298829-309206 GCA_009831015.1 Picea engelmannii | reverse complement strand
AGTTTCAACTTCAGCAAAGGACATCCAGATCAATGGGGGAATTAGCATCAGGAAGAGGTAATTTATGTTATTCTGTTAAGTAATTCTTATTCTGTGATGAAATTGTTGTTCTTTAATTAATTTAACATGCTTATATGCTGAATGAAAGAAATTATTGAGTCTTTCTGTGTAGAAGTAATCTTATCGGTTTCAATTTATGAATTTTAATTACTGAAATTTAGTTGGTCCCTACAGCGTTGCTGCCACACAAACCAAAAATAAAGCAGGTTGAAGGTTAAAAACAAGAAGAGTGCGGTCATTACATTGTTTCAACTGATGTTTCAGCTTGGAGTTTCTGAGCAACTCTTATATTGTATGAATTGCAGACCTTATTCATTTATATTATTATTATTTTTTATTTATTTATTTAATGTACTTATTGGTTTTCTTTGCAGACAAAAGCGCAAATTCTTATTTATGTATTTATCTTAAAAAAATAAAAATGATTATGCAAACTTATTACAAATTTGTGAGAAAATGGAAACAAACCATAGACGAAAAATAGATTAGGCAATTTTTCCCTCAATAAAATAATTTTCCTGAAATAAACCAGTCATCCTACTTTCCGATCCTCGCAATCGCACGAAGTGCAGAGGAGAACATACTTATTCTAATAAATAAAAATAAAAAACTTGAAAAAAAAACTCCTACCTACACTAAGCTAATTAAAAATGAGAGATTAGTTACGTGTAGTCAAATAAACAATGTAGCCATGCACGCAACAGTAATAAGAATACGTTATTTTTCAATTTCTCAAATGACAATCGGAAATATGTATGAACCTGCGAAATTAGCAGTTGAAACTGTAAATTAAGAAATTAAAAAGAAAAACTAAACGGAACTGACCTCGTACTCGCTTGAAACCATCATTCAATCAGGCATTTGTAGGCGCAATTTGTCTTTCTCAGATCATGTTGCAACTCCTCGTTTTCCTCCTTGACCTGCTGCTTTCCTAATGGTTCTTCATTATATATGAAATATTCTTCATATGTTGATTCTTCATTTGCCTCAGGAGGAGTAAATAAGCTTTCGACTGCTGTCAAGATCTCCTCTTCCAGAGAAGAGCAGACCCCGACTTTTTCTAGGATCTGAGTGAGTTGTTCCAAGCTTAAGTTCATTGTTAAACCATCTTGTTAGAGAGATTCTTACTGAAACATAAATATATATATGAAAAACTGAAATATATATGAAAAACTTAAATAAAAGCACTCTTACTGAAACATAAAACAATTACTCTTCACAGTTGCAAAAATTAAACGCTCTTGATAGTTGGTAGGGACAGTGAGGAGTCTCCTCTCACAAGATGCTATGACCCTTAGAACCATCACATGTAGATCACACTTGCAGAAATAAACACTCTTGCATAAATTGAAATTTGCAGGAATTAAAATTACTCTTGCGGAAATTGAAACTACTCTTGTGGAAATTGAAATTCACACTTACCTAGTTGGCAGGGAGAACATGAAGAGTCTCCACTCAAGTAGCTGCTATGACCCCTTACCAACACATCTAGATCACACTTGCATGAATTGAAATTAAAAAGAAACTAATACCTCAATCCATCGTGCTTCCCCGATGTTGGCAGCCAATTCAATTTTTTCAATTGCCCTAAAAAGCTGCCTACACCTATGTCTCTTGAACTTCAAATTTCTGTCGCATCTTGCAAAGAGACGATGTTTTCATTTCAAGCGACATTTGCAAATTGGTCTTAATTTAGTTTTCACGACTGAAAGCGTGAAAATTACTCCATTGTTATTTGAATTGTCGTGGTCTGCTCATTGATATGCTGATTGGTACTTACCTTTGGTTTATTTTCAAAACTATGTCCATTTGCCTATCATCGTTTTAATTGCGCAACTTGACTTTGATTTAATTGATAAGGCTTTGAGCATGCAAATTCATGATTTATACTTGATTACATAAGGGTCATGGTGGATTAAATGTTTTTATATAATGTGATACTTATGATTTTAAAGCTTTTTGTCTATTATCACCTTGTTTTGAAAAACTTTGATCAAAACATTGTATTTTGTAACAAGTGCATGAGTTTTATTTCATATTGAATGGCAATGTTTGGAGTTATACACATGGTGCGTTGGTCAAACTTTTGGATTTTGCAATAACATTGGTTTGAATTATTACAGGTGCATATTTAAACTATGGTTTTGATTTTACGTTGAACGATCGTGGTTTCAAACTATACATTGGCACATTGATATATTTGTCCACTGTATAAACCTTGGGTTGGCCGAATAATGTTAATATTGGTTATGATTGATTGAACAGGGATGGTACTGTGCCATTAATGTTTTGCATGGTGGTGAACTAACCCACCACCTTTTCACGCGCATATTGATTCATTCCCCTTTGAGCGCTTGTAGCTGTTAATCCCAAACGACCTCGCTCCTGTGTGTTGATTGTATTTATCCGAACCCTACCATGAGCTTGAGCCATGGCACCAGTCGTGAGGGATAAACCTAATGGATGCCAGGCATTGTTAATGTTTGATGGTGCTTACAGTGATCTTGAGGAGTTCGGATGGCTCCCGTTCATTAGAAAGTTTGATGGCTATAACCCTGGTGTGGCTCGACAATTTGCATTAACCTTCGATGGTTGTCGAGCCAAAGTTGGGGATGTGCAGTTGGAAATTGATGAGAAATTCCTTAGTCTAGCCACCGGTCTGCCTGCTGTCAGACAGAGATGGTCGAAAAATTGTAAAGTTGAGGATGTCCCGTGGACATTACTCTTTCAGTCACGAAGAGTGAGCTCTTGTGACAAGGGTTTGCCTGCAAACATGCTTAAACAACACTGGCACGACTTGCTCATGGTAATCAAGCAGTTCATTACCTACGAGGGCAGGTATGGTTTCGTTTTCCTGTATCATCTTCGGCTACTTATGGTTTTCATAGGCTATGAGCTTAACATGCCTTACTACTTGCATAGGAGTCTGTTTAAAATGTCCAAAAGGTATAAACGAAACCAGGCTGAGAACAACCTATTTCATTTTGGGTTAATCAAAATGCTTGTGGTTTGTCATTTGGGGTTACGTCGGGACTGTTGGAATAATTTTCTTAAATGCAATAATTTTGTTGAGTCAAGCCCACCACAGGTTGACAAACCTGTGGTGAGCGAAACCAAGTCGGTACCCCCTGTCCCTTACAATGCTCTGCTACCCAAACCCCTACCCAAGCAATCTATTGACCTACCCAATTCTACCACCGAGGATGTGGAGAATGTTAAACCTATGGCTAAAAAGCCCAAGACCAAACCCATTGCCAATTCTAAAGGCAAGAAGAACGCTCGGTTAATCTCTCGCATGGAAAGAAACAAACCAAAAGCACCTGTCAATCCTGACCCTATTGTGCTCAGTGAAGAATCTGACTCGGAAATCGAACGTTTCCTAGCAAGCGAGTATCCCTATTCTGAAGGTCTGTGTGATAAACTAGCATATGATTTTGTGAAGAACCTACCTCCTTGTTTACAAGATGATCCAAATTATCCCGGCATCGAAATGCCCTGTGAAACCCCTGGTGATTCGTCAAAACCCCCTCCTGTTCTGTCACAACTAGCAGCTCCACCGTGTGATCAGTGTGGTGTATGGCTGGAAAGGTATTACATTGATGTGCCAATGCTGCAATCCAGAATTCACGATCTGAAAGATCAAGTTGCTAGGCTCACCAGTCAAAAAACAAAGATGCCATCCATTGATAATAAGCAACGAACAACAGGTTCGATTTTGTTCAAGAACGTGGAGTCGACAACAACATTCGTCAATTCAAAATTGGCGTAGCTAGATCAACCTCACTGGTATGACTTTCACCTATTTATACGACAAATTCCTAAACCCTGTTTACACCGTGGATTTGCTCTGTCAACAAAAGCATGCACTATTGTATATAATGTTGTTTTGATGAATCAATTTTCATTATTGTTTGAGTTTGATTGGATTTGGCTTTGATTCGAGTAATCTCGAGATAGATTTGATTTGTTTTGGCTTCAATCTAATGCTCTGTTGGTAATCAAAGTTGTTGATATTTACTAAACATATGTCGTTTCTGGTATTCTAACATTGAACACAGTCAATGGATCGATTTGAATTTGTTTTACTCTATACAATATGGTTGGCATAATGATTAAATGTAATATTTCATGTCTATTTCGATCAATTCGAACGTCATTCTGTTAATGCATAACTAAAGTGCAAGCTGTTCGATTCACATCGTTTGACTGTGTTATCAGCCCGATCCATATTTCAACAAACATATTGTTTAAAGTTAATTTGGGAATGGAAGTAATTATGTCCAAGATTATGATTTGTTTGTATATCTGACTCGGTTACGATTCGTTCTGATTATTACCCAGTTATGGTTATCACTGCTTTTGGTGGTTATGATCACTATTTTCGATTATGTCTGTTGACTGTGTGGTGATCAATAACGAATTCGTTGGGTCGATACTCATTGAGTATGATTTCATCGAATACAATCAAAACAATTTACCTATTGTTTACACTTGGTTGAATGATATCTATTGCTATGACTATAACGAGTCAATGATGATTACGATCATTATTTTGGTCATATCTGTTAACTGTATGACACTCATGCGACCAAAGACATTGGCAGAGTTTATGGATACTGTTATGCATGTTTCGTTTTGATTATAATCGTAACAATTTGATATTTGATTAAAACAATATGAATTTTATGCACAACAGTAACCAATCGATTATGATTGAGTTCGATTATAACTAATCGATTTTGGATACAATGCGATTTACTTGTAATTGCATTTGCATATGAAACAGTGTGGTTATTATTTGACCCGATTTAATGGCAACTAAAAACAGAGCATTCTTATCTTGTTTCGATTGCATTCTTTTTGATTTGGTTTGATTTGAATGATACATTTGCTTGAGCCATTAGTATTTCGATTTTGATGTTTATTGAAAACAAATTAAATTGGATTGTTTTAAAAGGATTTCATTTGATTTCTATCTGATTCTATATGCCATTTCAGACTAGCTACAGAATCAAATGATTCTGTAGCTAAGTCTGTAGGATCAATTTTTTATTATTCTGTTACTGAAATATCCTTCTAATTTGATATTTGTGTCCTATTGCAGGTAAATTCGAATTGCAGTTGAGTTTATGAGCAGTTGGAGGATATCTCAAAGATTTCACTTTAATTTCAGCTGCTTAGTTTAGTAGATTTTGGGATTTTTCCCTGATTATGTAACACTGTTTGATAATTATCCACAGGGATGTTTTACCCTGTGGAGAAACTTATATATACTTATGATTTTTGTAATAATGTTCATCCTCATTCGTGGGAGAACAAGGATATGGAATTCTAATACAGACTGGAGTAGAATTGATGTTTTGTCACAACTTTAGCTTCTCAATATATCAACATTTTGTTTCATGTTTTGTATATCAATTTGCTTATGGTTTATGACTACTTTAGCTATCTAGATCATGTGCAAATGATATAATTTTAATCACTGTAATCCATATCTGGTTTCTTCTAATTGTATAAAAATACATAACAATTGTTAGTTCAGTTTGTGAATGACAAGTTTATCTTCTTCATGAGTTGAATTAAATAATATAGATTTTTGCATAACAGGTTTCCCTTTTGCAGAGATTTATATATCTTATAGTTGTTATGATATTTTTATGTCTTGTTTGTCCTATAAATCAACTCAAAGAGTAGCACAGCCGATCATTTACGAGAAGCTATTGAACCAATTCGGTGCGAGTTTACTTCCTCCGACCAGCTTCAGAGTCATCACACGTAGGACAAATTAGGAGCGCTTTCAGGTCAGTTAGTTTTTTCCTTGCTGTTTCCATTAAGTAGTTTAGTTTAGAAATAGTTTTAATAAGATTTATATTAGATTGTTTAATTTTAGCAGTTTCATTTCTTTTTCATAAAATATAAAAAATAAAAAATAAAAATATCTTGCTGTCTTAGGGCAGTAATCAATTGAGTTTTGCAGGTTTTAATCAAATCTGTAGATTGTTTATAGTGTACATTTGTGAATAAGTAATATAGCAGCTGATAATTAGATAGTTGATTTGAGTTATTTAAATAGTAATTAGTAGATTGTATAATAGAATAGTTAGAGTAGTTTATATTTAGTTTTAATTTTGTTAGTTTAGTTTGTTTTAATTAGTTTATTTTCTTAATTAGTTTAGTTAAGTTTTAATTTGTTTTATTAGTTTAGTTAGTTTTGGTTTAGTTTTAGTTAGATTAGTTAGTTTAGATTAGTTTCTCTTTGGTTTTATTAAAAGACCTTAGAGCGGCCAACAGAGCCGTTAAACTCGTCAGGGTGGTCCATTCCAAACGACTTGGGTTATTTAGACAACCCCGGACCGGTTCCACTCTCCCAGTTGACGGACAGACTGTTTCGCCCGTCAACACGTGGCGCTAGAAGGAGGGATTGAACTAAATTAATGGCATGAGGCGGTCGTAAGACTCCTCCTCCACCTAATCACACCCCTATAGTGACTAGAAGCTGTTCACAAGATAATATCCCCTCTCAAACAACAACTACTTCAACCGAGGATCTGCAGATCACAGTTGAGCTAGCAACCCCTAATCCTACAGGTGGTGATCTTCAAGAGATCGTTCGTCAATCTCTTATCAAAACACATAGTGCCTTAGCTAGTCTTAGGCGACCAAACTGCCCATGGGGTCAACCTTTAGATTTCTCTGATATCAGAGAACAGTTAGGTGATATAGATCCCATTGTGAATCCTATAGATCCAAACACAAATCCTGCTGCAGGAGGATCTGGGATACCTCTTTCACCACCTCCTTCATCTCCTTCTTCTTCTGGAGGAGATTCCTCTTCTGACGAAGGAAATCCACCTTCTTAGCCTTCCACATCCACTACCCCAATGGAAAATCAGAACAACCCTGCTAGACCATGGTTGGACCAGGATGCTGTAGCTGTACCTGGAGCCCAACACCCCTTACCTAAGCACCCAGAGAAATAGCTGCCTAAGTTTGATCCCGATTCAAAGCAGATAGCCGAAGATCATATCAAAAAATTTATGTTAGCCATTAGGCTTCGTAATGTTGAACATGAAGACGTTGTCTGCAGGTTGTTCCCTTACACCTTTGAGGGTAATGCATGCACTTGGTACTTCGCCCAACAACCCCATACAATAGTGTCTTGGGAAAAGTTTGAATCTTTTTTTTTGGAAAAAATCGGAGATGTTAAACCTCCGGAATTATTAGTCATGGATCGTTCGAGTTTAAAGATGAACCCAAAAGAAAAAGTTAAAGATTTCAATCAAAGATTTCTAACTCTTAAAAATCAAATTCCTGCAGACTCTATGCCTGCTGAGTCTCTTGTAATAGCTTACTACACTAAAGCTCTACATCAAAGTATAGCTATTTGGGTTAAACGTTCTAAAAAGGCCATGTTGTTAGAAGCCTTCGAAGAAGCTACCCAGATTGAAAAAGACATACTTAGCCTTAAGGACTCTTCTAGCAACGAAACTGAGACTATTTCTTCTTCCAAAAAGAAGATTGAAATTCTACCCAGACCTACACAAAACAAAACACAACCCAAAAACTCTGATTTGGAAAATTTAACCAAAGTTGTACAAAAATTATCTAATCAAGTTATAGATTTAAAAAGGTCAACTGAAGAAGCCTCTTCGAGTAAAGGACCATACAAACCTCCTTTCCGAAATCCATTTCAAAACAACCGGCCTAATCCAAATCCCAAAGGCCGTAACCTAGAAAGTTTGCAATATGCTCTCCAGACAATTCTAGGAGCCCAAGATGACTTGATACCTCCTGAAATCCCTCAAGAGGAAGTCGAGCAGGAAACCATTCAAGAAGAAGAGTCTTCTCCAAATATTTTTGGACACCTCTCGGATATCATCTTCCAAGCCAACTTCGAGACTGTTCACCCTTACAACACTAGGAGTAAGATGGCAAACAAACCTCCTGCTGAAAACACTACAACTTTACCTCCAAAGCCATCTAAATCAATAGAGATAAAACAGAGTAATGCTGGCCCTAAATTAGATTATGATGTTGTTGAAGATCTTAAGAAATTAAGGGCTAACATTTCTATTTATGAGTTGTTGAAGTTTCTATTTTTGTTACAAAATATGTTGCAAAATATTTCAGAAAATGGCAAGAACGGTAATTCAAATAACAATAAGGTTGTGCAAAGCAAAGTGCCGCAAAAGACTTCCACAAAAGACAATCCTGATTCTCAAGATAAAGGAAGCCTTCCTGTAACTTCTGTAAATAGCAATGTAAATAATAATGTAAATAATGATGTAAATAATGTAGATAAAGTAGCATTAGAGAACGCGAGTAAGAAATCACAAGCTACAACTTTAAATACTCGCAAGAATGTACCTCCTTTTCTTTTAACTTTCAAAATCTTCAACAGAAATGTGCATAATTGTATGGTTGACTCAGGAGCATCTTCAAATGTGATGCCTTGGTTAGTCTGCCAAAAGATTAACGCTGAAGTGGAACCATCTTCTTTGAAAATTATACAACTTGATCGATTAGATGTTAAAGTTATAGGAGAACTAAAAAATGTATTGATTAGATTATCGTCTAACCCAAAGGTTCATCAGATTATTGATATAATTGTGGTAGATATTCCCGAAGTATATGGTATGTTTTTGAGTAGGGACTGGTCGGAGCAGCTACACGGTTACTTCGCTACAGACTGGTCTCACTTATGGCTTCCAGAAAATGGTAAGCCCAACAAGATCAGGGTGAATCATGAGCGTTATCTCAAGTTCATGGTAACGGACTTGAATGATCCAAATGAACCATACACACCTCCCGCTGATGCACTTGAAGTCAAAGTAATGGACACCTACTTCGGAAATTTCATGGCTGAAGTTTCACCCATCAACAATCCACAATAGCAAGCCGGGATCCTAGCATGTACACAACCAACAGCTTCTATCCAACAGTCCTGTGAGCCTAATGGAAATCAAATTTGGTCTTTATATTTCGACAGTGCCAAGTCTAAGGAAGGAGCTGATGCAGGCTGCATCATTATCGATCCGGCAGGTAATAAGACATTATTGGCTTGTAGACTAGAATTTGAATGTACTAACAATATCGCAGAATATGAGGCTTTACTACAAGGTCTCAGAAAAGCCTTGGACATGAACATTCAAAATCTGGTTGTATTCGGCGACTCTGAAATAGTGGTTAGGTAGGTGAGAGATTCTATACACTGTCTTTCCCCGCATCTCAAATGTTATTAGTCGGAGGTATGGAGTTTAATGAACAAATTTTCTGCTTTTAATATAAATTCCATTCCTAGGCTAAATAATGCTGAAGCAGATCTACTAGCTAATGTTGCTTCTAAACTTCTTCCTGCAGACGGCTTATCCCCAAACGCATTCTCCGTGGAACTATTGTTTCAACCATTTGTTCCAGACAATATCACAAACTGGAGAGTATTTGACAATGATCAACAGATCATTAACTTTCTGCACATGGAAGAAACCTTTCAAGGCGCAGTGATAGATGAACAAACGCACGATGACAATTTGCATGACTTTACGGTAATACCTAATCCGAAATCTCCTGAAGCTCTATCAGACATGGTAAATCTTATACCCAAATCTGTTGTTAGACTAGAAAAGTTTTATGATTTTGAAGATAAATTTAAAAAGACGGTCAATTGCAAAACCAACAGTTTTTCATTGTCTTATGAAAAAGTCAATTTAGGGACTAGTGAAAATCCTCAGTGTATCAATTTAGGCTTGGGATGTTCTAGACAAGAAAAAGCCACTTTTGTTAAATTATTTAAAGAATTTAAGGATGTCTTTGCTTGGACTTACGATGATCTTAAGACATTTGATCCAAATATTATATAGCATGTCATCCCAATGAAGCCCCAAACCTTACCTTTCCAATAGAAACTGAGGAAAATGCATCCTAAATTAGAATCGACCGTACAAAAAGAATTGAATAAACTCCTTGGTGCTAAAATAATTTTTCCTATTAGACATACTCAATGGGTATCCAACCTCGTCCCAGTGTGAAAGAAAAATGGGGAAATTCGACTTTGTGTCGATTTCCAAAACCTCAACAAAGCGTCTGACAAAGATAATTATCCTTTCCCTCCTATGGAACAGATTCTTCAACAAGTTTCTGGTTCCGAGAGGCTGTCCTTACTGGATGGTTTCTATGGATACAACCAAGTCTTGATGTCTCCGTCAGACCAACTAAAAACTACCTTCCGTACCCCATGGGGCACTTATGCTTATCGCAAAATGCCCTTTGGATTGATTAACGCCGGTGCTACCTTTCAGAGAGCAATGGACATTGCTT
>ML809510.1:266745-279948 GCA_009831015.1 Picea engelmannii | reverse complement strand
ATGTAATTCATCCATTGTCATTTTGGTCAAGTCCCTAGTTTCTTCAATGGCAGAGACCTTAGCATCATACTTCAAGAGAAGTGATCTCAACACTTTTTGTACAACCAACGATTCATCAAGATCTTCACCTAATCCTCTGATAGAATTAACAACTTCATTAACTCTAAGAAGATAGGTTGCAATATCTTCCTTTTCATTCATCTTCAAATTTTCAAATTCTTCTCTATGTCATTGAAGCTTGAATTACTTAACTTTTGGATCACCTTCGTAGATATTCTTCAGTTTGTCCCATACCTCTTTAGCAGTGCTACATCCCATCAATTTGCTAGCAATGGTTGGTGCCAATGTTTCTAGAATAACATGTTTGGATTTTGAATTAAAACTCATAAGCTTCTTCTCATTTGTATCGGTTGCAACATTATTTGGGATTACATAGCCATTTACAACTGAGTATCAAATGTCTACTCCCAAAGTTGTTAGGTAAGTTTTCACTCTATCACTCCAGTATGCATAATTTCTTCCATCAAATTTTTGAATCCCATTTGAAATGTGCTCATGGCCATCCATCTCTGCTTAGGATTTTCCTTCCAGTGGTTAAACTGTTCTGAAGGCCACCTGCTCTGATACCAATTGTTGATACTGAGAGGGGGGTGAATCATTATCAAGTACAATTTAAAACCTTTTTCAACTTATACTTAAACCATTCAACTATATCCAATGAGCAATGAACAATAGTATACGATTTACACCGATACACCACAATACACCATGCACAATATATGATAAATAATCATTAGTTATTGTTCAAGGGAAGTAATGACTTCCAAAGGTAGCTACAACTTCCAAATGTAAAGGGAGGGATAAACCTCCAAGAGGAAGATACAACACTACAATATCAAGAGACAGTTGAACTCTCCATCCTTGCCCCTTCCTTCCACCCAATAATATATGAGAGATAATAAAACTTTACATTAAATCATCACCATCAACCAANTTCAATTCTTGGAGTACTCTGATCCTATATATAATATTACTCAATGTATTCTCTGAATGTCCTCCAAGTTTCACTCCTTGAATCCTACCCAAAAAGAAGTTATAGAAAGAATGGTAGACTTTATTCAATTCTGGTCTATTTAGGAGACCAAACTTGTACAGAATGCCCCGCGCTCAATATTTAACATCCGATTTGGAAACTTGCACACAAGAAACTATAGTCTGTACTATTTCCAATGAAAATTGTCCCACGTCATTTGGATTCTCGATGAAGAAGTTATGACTGTTTTACACGGAACACCTGTTTATTGACTAGCTTCGGGACTGGTCACAAACCCTATCTTCCACAGAGTGTATCTCCATAATTATAGCGAATCAAGAGATGAAATTTTTACCAGAGGTACCTTGATATGTCTTCTCAATACCATAGAGATTTAACCATTTGAATCGTTCTAGAAAAAACGTTATAAAAAAAATGGTAAGATCACATGAAAATAACATACCTTAGAACACATCACCAAAAGACTTCATCTTCCCTTGAAATCCGACCTTCTTTACTTCTTATTTCCTCTGAAATTCGACTTGTATCAAACGAATGTATAATTATGTTTATTTATAACATTTATGTCACTTCCTTTTAACATTAGGGCCGACCTGACACTTTCTTATTTTGTAATTCTTTTCTTTAATTATCTTCAAGGCCTACATGTACTTCCTTCTTCAATTCACTTTCTCATCTTCAAAAATTCATTTCTCCTCAACCATGGGGATCCACGTGACGTGCCACATACCGCTGGAAACAACTTGATGTATACTATCCATCCATGGGTGTTTTATCTGCATGTGCATTTTCCTTCATGTCCAAATACCTTCATCAATCTTGCAGTCCAAAACCCATGACTAGGATTGATATCAATGACAACAACCAATCTTCCAACAATATGTAATTTTATAAAGTATGGACATGATATTTTATAGAGCATGTACAGATCCCACATTCCATACTTAGCCACTTTTTGGATCATGGGTTCTCGGGCTGGCGGGCTGAAAATTGGGCCTCTATTGTTTCGTGTCCTACAAATAACACCCAAGAGTTCGGAGATATAAAAATTGACAGGCGGACTTGCGGGCTGGCTGGCTCAACATTGCGCTTCTATTGTTCTGTGTCATCCAAACAACACTCAGAGTTCCACGATATAAAAATTGACAGGCGGACTTACGGGTTGGCTGGCTCAACATTTCACTTCTATTGTTCCATGTCCAAACAACACTCGGAGTTCCGTGATATAAAAATTGACAGACGGACTCCAGGGTTGGCAGGCTCAAGATTGAGATTGTTTATGGATGGTGATCCCTATAAACTATATAACACTACATAAAAACATTATTTTCAATGCTAAAGTATTAGCATTAAATATTGATATTGTATAATTTAATTACATAAAATTATTAAAGGATGTTAAATATCTTCTTTAAAAGAAAAATCTGCATATTCGGAAACTTGCGTTCCATTTTTTTTTTATAATATGAAACGGGGAGGAGGTCGGTCAGGCTGGTGATATAAAAGTGGGTGGAAATCTGAACATGTGTATCCGCCAAGTTCTGCACCTAGAAATTTTTTGAGAAACGAGTAATACATACTAAATATGTACTTTTATAAAGTATGGGCATGAGATTTTATAGATCATTTACGGATCCCTCATTCCATACTTAGCCACTTTTTGAATTGCTGGTTCTTGGGCTGGCGAGCTCAAAATTGGGCCTCTATTGTTCTGTGCCTTACAAATAGCACCCAAAGTTCCATGATATACAAATTGACAAGTGGACTTGCAGGCTATTTGAATTTTAATGGCCTCATGTTGATATGATAGCACAATTGGACTTTAGCAAGTTTACATTCGTTTATTACAATATGAAACAGGGAAGCGGTTGGTCGGGCTAGTGATATAAAAGTAAGTGAAATTTGAAGACGTGAATCCGCCAACTTCTTCACCTAGAAATTTTCCAAAAAATGAGTAATACATACTAAGTATGTACTCTTATAAAGTATGGACATGAGATTTTTATAGAGCATGTATGGATCCCACATTCCATACTTGGCCACTTTTTGGATCGCAATTTCTCAATCTGGCGGGCTCAAAATTGGGCCTCTATTGCTCTGTATCCTACAAATAACACCTAGAGTTACGTGATACACAAATTGACAGTTGAAATTGTGGATTGGCTGGCTCAACATTACACTTCTATTGTTCTGTGTCTTCCAAACAACACTCGAAGGAAAAGAGTAATACATACTAAATATGTACTTTTATAAACTATGGACATGAGATTTTATAGAGCATGTACGGATCCCTCATTCCATACTTATCCACTTTTTGGATCGCGGGTTCTCGGGCTGGAGAGCTCAAAATTGAGCCTCTATTGTTCTATGCCCTATAAACAGGACCCAGAGTTCCGTGATATACAAATTGAAAAGCGGACTTGCGGGCTGGTTGGCTCAACATTGCACTTCTATTGTTCTGTGTCTTCCAATAAGCAGTCATACTTCCACGATATATAAATTGACAAGTGGAATCCAGGACTGGCGGGCTCAATTTTTCCATTGTTTACGGATGGTCATCCCTATCAACTATCTAACATTATAAAAAAACATGATTTTCAAGTACTAAATTATAAATATTAAATATTGATATTGTACAATTTAATTACATAAATGATCAATATTGAACCCGCCTATCCGGTAACTCGCCTATTTGGAAAACCGCGAGCCAAATAGTTTGTACAATATGAAACGGGGAAGCGGTCGGTCGGGCTGGTGATATAAAAGTAAATGAAATCTGAAGGTGTGAATCCGCCAACTTCCGTACCTAGAAATTTTCCAAAATGAGTAATACATACTAAATATGTACTATAAAGTATGGAAATGAGATTTTATAGAGCATGTATAGATCCCGCATTCCATACTCAACCACTTTTTGGATTTCAAGTTCTCAGGCTGGCGGGCTCAAAATTGGGCCTCTATTGTTCTGTTCCCTACAAATAGTACCCATAATTCCGTGATATACAAATTGACAAGCGGACCTACGGGCTGGCTGGCTCAACATTGCACTTCTATTGTTCCGTGTCCTCCAAACAATAATCAGAGTTCAACGATATACAAATTGACAGACAGACTCTAGGGCTGGCAGGCTCAATATTGCGATTGTTTACAGATGGTAATCCATATCAACTATCTAACATGATCTAAAAACATTATTTTCAATACTAAATTATTAATATTAAATATTGATATTGTACAATTTAATTAGACAAAAAAGTTTGTACAATTTGCAACGGGGAAGCGGTCGGTCGGGCTGGTGATATAAAAGTAAATGGAAATCTGAACACGTGCATCCGCCAACTTCCACACCTATAAATTTTCTAAGAAACGAGTAATACATACTAAATATGTACTTTTATAAAGTATGGACATGATATTTTATAGAGCATGTACGGATCCTTCATTCCATACTTAGCCACTTTTTGGATTGCGGGTTCTCAGGCTCAAAATTGAGCCTCTATTGTTTCGTGTCCTACAAATAGCACCCAGAGTTCCGTGATGTACAAATTGACAGGCGGACTTGCGGGCTGTCTGGCTTAACATTGCACTTCTATTGTCTTGTGTCCTCTAAATAGCACTCAGAGTTCCACGATATACAAATTGACAGACAGACTCCAGGAATGGCAGGCTCAAGATTGTGATTGTTTACAGATGGTAATCCTATCTAACATTATCTAAAAACCATTATTTTCAAATACTAAATTATTAATATTCAATATTTATATTGTACAATTTAATTACATAAAATTATCAAAGGATGTTAAATCGCTTATTTTAAAAAAAATGAAGGAAACAAAATAAAGTTTTTTAAAATTCTATCACCGCAAGCATAACAACGACCAATTTGAATTTTAAGGGCCTCTTGTTGATATGATAACACAATTGGACTTCGCACAGTATATATTCGTTGATTTCAAATTATTCCAGGAGATTAATTTTACCAAGTTTATCGATCAAGGAAAAATGCTAAAACAAGCCACATACTACATTTGCGTCACAACGCCATACAAATTATCAGGTGGATTTGCGGGCTAGCTGGATAAAAAATTGCAATTCTATTGTTCCGTGTCCTCCAAACAACACTCAGAGTTCCACGATATATAAATTGACATATGAAGCATACAACCAAGAACCAACTAAACTCCAAACATGCCACAAGCAAGTTCCCACAAGGTTCCATAAAGCAGGACACATCGACCTTTGCATCAAACAATTTGATATACAAAGAAAAGATGATGTGTCATTCGTTTTCTCTTACATCTGGTATATGTTCCCAATAGAAAATAATCGGGGCCATGGGATATATGGGGTTTGCTTCCATGCTTCCCATTTTTGGACCGAACAATCTTATGTGCATGCAATCTCAAGTACTCGAGTACGACGAACATTCATCTGGATGTTGAAGAAATATTAATTACAGAGACACATGAGATATTTTCGTTTCCTTCCAACGTTTGATATGTTTTTTTTTTTTTTTCCTTCTTCAGCCGATATCCAAAATTGCATTGTCCTCATTTAAGGTAAATTTGTTGTGTATCCAAAAGTCGCGCAGCATGTAGACATTGCTTGCCTTTTTATGTAGATATGTTTCATACGACAATTATGCCAACTTAGGAAGCACATTTTGTAACAGAGGCTGCCTAACTGTACAATGCACAATTGTGTTGCCCACAGTTCATATGGAAACATTGAGGCAATGTCCATATATATATGGACATTTTTCACCGCATCGCAGACAATCAATCGTATCATCACTTATCAAAGCGGAGGTAGAAGCAGGAGAGTTGCATTTCACACATACAGGTTCAAAGGAGGTCAAGTACGCATTCACTGCAACCAAAACACCTTCAACATGGGAACGCGAGCATAGGAATTAATACATTGAACAATATAATACACAACTGAACCCCTCCCCGCCCTAATAAAATAAAATTAAATAAAACAAGCCACATATATTTGGTGAAGGCTATTTGTATAAGCAAAGTGAGGATGATTTTGTGGATGTGTACACACAACAGTTGTAGAGCTAGCTAGTTTCTTCAGATCCTGTACTATATCTGCTCGCAACTCTGTTACAAATGTTTCCTGGGTTGTGCGAAAGATCCTTTCTCTAACATACCTTTTATTTGTTATATTTTTGAAGAGCATAAGTGGAAACTGCCCTTTATGAAATTGTTGTTCCAATGACGAAAACAAATTTGAATAGGTATCAAACAATTGCAGCTGCAACATGGAACAATGCAATATTTGTGTAAGTTACCTGAGATACATGCACATGTGAAAGTAAAGGAAAAAAATGGATATGGAAAGCGGTACCATTTCCTTGTCATTGTTCGACTCTCCATCCTTTATATGGAGAATTTTTTGCGAGCCAAATTTTCTCTCTAGTGTGACAACTGTGCCAATGGTTCTGATTGGGTAAATATCACTACTTTGTGCAAGCTGGTTGATAGTCGCGTTCGGGACAAAACAATATTTTGAACAAACATCGGGATTTTTTTCCACAATACTTGTTTCATTGAGAGAAATAATATGATCACAATCACCACGGTCATATACTGTTTTGGGCAATATATTAAAATTTGTAATGGATATCCCATTACCCGATAATATCTTTTCTGCATGTTTATGGACAAGTTGTGTAGGAATAGTCAGTGTCACTATCATCATGGCCTCCTTATTTTTCATGTCAGCACGCATAATGGATCTAGTTTTGTTTTCCTTGTCCAAGTAGGTGCTATAGATGACCATTATGTCCCTAACGAACACTTGTCCAGTTCGGCGGTTGTTCAAGCCCTCTATTTATAGTACTTTGGGTGTCACAACTCTAGAACCGGTGACAATTTTTGAACAGGAAAACTAAAGTGAATGGTAGTGTGCATTTTTTTTTGTATTCTTCTTTCACTGGCATAAATCTACAAGTACACGCATAGCTTTGAAGAACTATGGAACCAGAATTTTTCAACCACACCTCTTAGTCTGCGGAACCTGCACTATGTTCGACGTCTTGGTTGTACTTGTTGATACTTCTTGTGAACTGAAAACCATGTATTGCAGATGACATCAACATATTCACCATGAAATATATGAATAAATAGTTGAGGATATTTGTTTGGTAAACATACTAAGAGCAAAGTGTATGCATATTTACCTTTGGCCTTGTTGGTCTGCTAATGTCTGGGGTGGCTGACTACTCATGGCCATGTCACTAGTCCAACTTTTTCTAATGCAAGCATGTGTAGATGAACATCAGAATTAAACAAGCATATGCATTGTATATTGTCCATTAGAAGGACTAAAAGGGCGTAAAATTGTATGCATATGATTTTTTTGACTAGAAAAATGTGTAACAATAAACAGGGCATGAGGGCGGGGCACCATGAACAATCTGTATATTGCGGACCCTTGGAAGCTAGGGGAGAAATATTGAACCCGCCGGCCTAGGACCCGCAATTGACAAAGTGGGTAAGTATGGAATAAGATAGAAGCGTGACCATAGATGTGAAACCGTTAGTCCACCAACCAATGCACTAAGGCATTTTCAGAAAGACCACTAAGTAGATCAATTAGAAAAAAAAAGTGATAATAGAAAATGGAAAAAGTAGAAATAGGGAGGGCAGAAAGGCCCATTGATACCAAGCCATCATTTTCTATTCATATGCCCCCACCTAGTTTGTATATTTAATTTACCAACACAATTGGTATACCTTTTCGAATATTGTACCACAGAACCCTCTGTTGTTGCACAGAACAATTCATCTTCCTGTCCAACCAACCTGTTTCTTCCAAGGTAGCAATGACGAATTTGCAATGGACATGAAGGAAAGTTAGTATGAAGACATACATGTAAAAGAAAGAGAAACATGTCTATTTATTCCAATGTAACATCAAACAGAATACGATTCACATGAGAATATGCAGAAATATATTATATTTGAAGGAAGAAAAGAACAAAAAAGAAAAGAAGAAGAAGGTGCAAAGCAGCAAAACAAGCACAACAAATATACAAACAGTAAATGAAGAAATGAACAATGGAATATGAAATAAGAGTACAAGTATCCACTTTTGTAATTCCTCATCTACATTCCCACCAAAGAGTCCATTGTCCTCTCCAGCCATTCTGTTTGTTTAAATGTAGCAATGCAACAAAAAATACAATGAACATGAAGTAGGTTAGTATGCATGAAGACATGTAATGAAGATAAGTTATTATGTAGGAAGGTACACAACATCTACATACAATAAACTAGGTGAACAGATATACATATAATAAATGAACTACAAAACAACACAATATGAAATAACAATACAAGAATGCACCTTTCTATCTCCTCTTCAACCGATGCAGTCAAGACTCCATCGTTTTCTCTAGCTATTTTGTTTGTTTGAATGTGGGAGTGTACAAAATACAATGAAAATGAATGGAAGTTGGTATGCACCGGAGAACAATTAATATGTACATACGGTAAAAGAGACCCCACGAACATTCTAAAAGATAGGCAGAAACATGAACCTTTGTGCTTCTCCATCCATAGCTATAAATATGTAATTTTTTTTTCCCTACCCAAAATATATTACAAGCCACAAAATATTACGAAATTGCATGGCCGTAGCTAAATGATTTATGGTTTTCTGTGGAAAAGTATCCAAATATGCTTCCACAGATGGAAATACATTTTATTTATCCTCTATGCAGGCTGTTGTGCCCATGATACAAGATTTTGGTTTTCTATGGAAAACTACTCAGATATGCTTCCAGACATGGAAATATAATTTTACAGAATCTTTGTTGTATATATCATATCTCAAGTACAAGACAAATTGTATCGTGGGAACACCAGTCTGTGTAGAGGAAAAAGAACATGTATTTTCATATGGGCACATTTCACCATACATGGTTTATAAATGCAACCTGCATATGTTTTATTTTAACAAAAAAACAATGGATATTGCAATTTCACATGTACGTCTCGAACTATTTTTTATGAAACTATTTTCTTTCATGTCAACACTGAAGCACCCGAAAAATCTCACAGCAGAATATATATCGACCTTGCCAAACATGAAAATAACACAACTGCATGTCGACTCGTGGGTGCAGGCGCTAAACACCGTAAAGCGCCCCCAAAAAACAATAATAATCCAAAAAAAAAAAAAACTCCAACTATCGGCGCAGAACCCCAACCCTGCAAAGACGAATCAAACAAAATAAAACAACAAGCACCAAACCATCGAGAAAGCATGAACATGCCCAACTGCATCCCCAGGGCCCCAAAGTGTAAACCTGAGCCAAACAAACACAACCAACAACCGATGAACCAACGAAACAATGAACAAGCAACAACCACTGAACCAGTAAACAACATATGTATCTCCAACGATTACGAAACTAGAGCCGAAGCACAGAAGGAAAAATAAAAATACGATGAGCATGCCATTAGAAATAAGCAAACATTCTTACTTGCAAACTGCAAACACTGAACCAAAAAAAAGGAATAGAAAATGAAACTATGGCATGGAAACTTACTCTGAAACGATGAAAGGTAGAAGCGCAGGTTGAATTGTGAACCAAACAAAAACAACAAGAAACAACCGATGAACCAACGAAGAAGAAGCACTCACCGAACCAGTAAACAATGTATGTAGCTTCAACGATGATGAAATTGCATTGCAAGGCTAGAAGAAGGATGAAAGATACAATGCCTATTCAACTTGAGCTGGACAACAATATTGTGCAAAATCACTGCAACATTGTATGGAAAATTTCGACGAAAAATGTACTCCGAGAAGCGTATTTAAATAAACATTTAAGTCTGTCAGGCTGTCTAAGGACCTCACAGTATGAAAACATTTAAGTTGTCAGGCTTGTTGGAGGACCTCGCGTCATGTAAACATTTAATCTGTCAGGCCTATTCAAGCACCTAAAAAAAGTGTCAATACATTTCAATACAAATACATGCGACAAGGACGTTATAAAATTTGGAATTATCGATCACTAGAAATCTTGGATATCTAAACATTTCAATATGATTAGTACAAATAAAAAAAGAACCGTATATGATCTAAGACAATGCTAGAAGAAAAATGCTAAGACAAACATTTGAACTAACGCTAGCATTAATCCAGCTTCAAGCAATGTATAAGAAAAATATATGATTCAAAAAGACTGTAGACGATGAAAACGTTTGGATATGCTAACATATAAAACATTGGGAATAGCAAAGCTGACAATAAGACCTCCAATCTATTATCCAATCAAATCACTACATATATGGTACTTTTTATTATATAAAATTCAATGTTTTTAGTTCCCTAGCTCCAACAATAGATATTATGCAAATATTTGTGGTCAAAGGACAAACTAATGTGAGGTCAACGAATTATCAATCACTATAGTCCCTCTATGCCTACGACAAGGACTAATAAAGTTATACTAGTCATCAATCTCATCAATATTTAAATATTATAAAATATTAATTACAAAATAATAATAATAATAATCATAATAATAATTAAATTAATAAAAGTAATTAAATCATCGATAAAATAAAATTAATAATGATAATTAAATAATTCATAATATATTATCAAAGTTGAGGATGTGATAGTTCCGATTCTTCTAGAAAACATGTTGATTGTCAATCACTTTGCACTCACTGCTCTTGAAGAATGAATAATAATTTAGCTAGTTCGTGGGCCCAATTTCAATCTCTAGAAAATCCAATATTTCTTCGAAATGCCTTACTAAATTTTCTTTTTGGTTCGACGAGACATGAAAATCTGGTGTCCACCATGTCTTCAACGAACCACATATATTTCGAGAGCAATATCACAGACGTGGAGGAATATGAACAAGTCAACGCACTGGATTAGATCCTGGATTAGCTGGAAGCCTGGTTCTGACCACTCCATCAAGCTTGGTATTGATCGCATATTGGGCATCGGATCTTCCTCCTACCTGTCACCTTCTCTTATCTCACATTTACACTCCAAACAAATTCACTACCTTTTTCAAGCTTTGGTTCACAATGAATTAGGGATCCTGACTCCTGGATGGATTCCGAGTAACGCTCTGGAGCTCCCTCGCGAATTAGAAGTGGAGTGGGACCTCTTCTGTTAGACACTCTCTAGTTCTGGAATATTCCTTCATAATGGTGTGGACCAACTCCTTTGGATTGGCGGAGACAACACACGCCGCATATCAGTCAACAATTTATATTCTGCTATCACCAACACAACAAACTATCTCAACATCACAGGCTGGCGCAAACACCTCTGGTAGTGGAAAATCCCATTAAAGGTAAAATTGTTTATTTGGCTCGTTGAAGAAAACAAAATATCATCATGGGACAACTTGCTCAAGAAACGCTGGAATGGTCCCAATATCTGCCATATATGTTTCAAAGAAGAATAATCAATGCCTCATTTATTCATTCATTGCATTTTTGTGAGACAAGTCTGGAACAAAATTGAGCATGATTACCACCTCACATCTGTATAGAAAGGGGCATCTATCTCCGATTGCTTCATCAATTGGATTTCAAGCGAGCGCTCCTACAATTGTTTACCACCCTTGCATATTTGGTTGGCATGAAACAATTTGATATTTGAAAATATTACTCCTTCCATCAATTCTGTTGCTTTTAGAGCTCTTGGTCTGCATCAGATTTGGAAAAATACCCACCCATCCAAAGAGAAAACAAAAATTCTTATTAATCCTTCCATTGCTGAAAATATTACTAAGGGATGGTTCGATGGTGCATCCAAACATAGTGGTGCATTGAGTGGTCCAGGGGGTTTGATTAAAATGACTGAAAACTCTATCTACAAATGGACCTTCAGTCGTGGTAATGCAGGAGCATCGCCTTCAAATTCAACAATGCACACGTGGAGGTAGACGAATGACATCTCGGCAATGAAAGAATTTCAAATCAAGCATTTAACTCAGAATTTAATCGATTGTTGAGATATTTTTGAAAACAACATTTTAAAATGTAACTTGTTTGTAAAGTCTTGAAGGACTGTAAGAAATTGCAGATATGGCGTGTCGACTCTATTTGGCAATAACTAGTAGTTATTGTAATAGGACATAGTAGGTAATAGCTTTGAATTTGAAATGATAGATTTCAAAACATGATGAGAGAGCTCGTGGAGCCGGTCCTTAGATAGTTTTTTTCAATGTTGTATTGTAACAGATAGCAAGAAGAGGATGGATAGACATAATAGAGAGATCAGTAGAGCAGAGTAGAGTAGCAAAAACATTATGTATTTTGTTTTTCATGAATGAATAAAACATATAGAAATTGTCCCAAATCCTTGGATCGTGTTCATTTCATGTGTGATTGAATGAATGTTATTTTGTGTGCATGATTTATTACAGTTCGCTCATGTACGATTGTCCGAGAGGTTAACTATATGAGTTCATGACAAAGTTGGTTGAGTTTTTTGTTTCTCTTATGATACTTGTATGCAAGATGTGCATCTCGAACACAAGGAGTGCATCGACTGAGTCTCGGATTGACTCAGATAAGTTCAGAGAGAATCAGAGAAACTCAGACTAGGTGCAAGGTGTGCACAACGTCTAGAATCCAACAAGCTTCGAAGAATGAGTGCAGAAGAACACCAAGTGGGAGGGAAGCATTTTCTTTTCAAGAAAATCCTTTGAACTGAGTTATTCGAAATCCTGAGAACACAAGGTGTGCGTGGGAAATTGTTAGAAAAAACAGGACCGCAGAGCAATAAAATAAAACAAATGAAGAAACAAAAACACATAGAAGACACACAATACAAGAGAGACACAGATTTACGTGGTTCACCCAGTGTGGGCTACGTCCACCAGAGAAATTGCCAGGTCCTTCCTTTACTATTATCCAGCAAAATGAAGGGATAAAACCTACAGCAAAACCCGCTGTAACTTCCTCTTCTTTCTCTCACAGTCTCCTCTCTCAGAATACAATATTCACCCTCGTACATAGTCGCAATACATTTCCCTCATAAAAGAGGGTTGCCTTCTAGGGCAAAAGCCCTAACATAATCTCTACCGTTAGATCTGCGACCTTATAATGAACGGTCCAGATTTACAATGAAATTACAATATACTTTTATAAGGC
>ML809510.1:230282-248505 GCA_009831015.1 Picea engelmannii | reverse complement strand
TAAAATGTTAATATAAGAAGGCTTCTCATTACCAATCCCTAACAACTAATTGTACCTAGTTCAAGTCATTCATATAAGTTAGCTACCCAACAACTCCCCACAACGTTATCATGAACATATCGACATTATGCTACTAATAAATTAACTCCGCCATTATCATCTTGTTAACATAGTCCTAACCCATCACATCTTATATCATGATGACATTGCAATTTAAAACATCAATGAACTTACCATAACTGAATTCACATTATATCTACCCTACCCTAATCTGCCCAATGAATTGTTAATAAAAAAAAATAAGGGTACTCATTATAGCAGCATACGATGCCTATCGTTAAACCCTTGACATTAATTACAACAAACATAATTGCAACAAACATAATACTCATTGTTTTATTTCTGAAGAACATCGATATTTTATCCTTTATGAAAGTAAATTGTAACGAAACAAGATCCTTGTCATTAAATATGAAAACACCAAAACCTAAGGAAAGAGATGGCGCAAGAGGAGAAGACTGCCCACTATACATAAATAAAAATTTGCCCAATATAAGAACTGCCCACTGTCAATAATAAAAACACCCAATACATTATCTGCCCATTGTCATTAAAAACGCCCAATGTATCAGTAAAAACGCAAACCATTTAATACATTAAAACACAGATCAAATAGTTACCAGAATTTAAATAGCGGAAGTGCACTTGAAGAACAAGATATATGTATTTTATTTTATTTATTTAAAGGTTGAATGCGTGCAGAGGGTACCAGCAACTCGAGTCTTAAAAGGAAAGGAGCCAAGAGTCGACCCATTAAGGAGGAGGATGCCCGACGAGATTCCATACTGCAGGGAAAAAAATTTGGGGCAGAGGTAAAATCGTTTATGTTGGGCGAAATTTAGGATCAGATAGTTGGGTAAGGAGCCAAATTAAACAATGCCTGGTCGCTCTCAATTGCGCCCGCACTGGGCAACCTCACGCTCTGAGTAAGAAAAAAAAACATTAAATGGAAGGGGACAAGACTCACACTCACAGGGCTCCCACAGTTCTGATGGGAGAGGGAGCAGTTTGAAACCATGACCAGTCTCCTCTCTCCCGCGCTGGTTAACACAAGGTTTGTTGTAAAAAAAAAAAAAAAATGCCAAGCAACCATTCTCTACACAGTCTCAATTCCTATTTCAATCTTGTTGTGTAAAATACAACAACTAAGGCTTCATGCAATCAATTCTCAACACACAGGCTCAATTCCGATTTCAATCTTGCTGTGTAAATTACAAAAATGAAGGCTTAATACAAGCAATTCTCAACACACAGGCTCAATTCCGATTTCAATCTTGCTGTGTAAATTACAAAAACGAAGGCTTCATACAAGCAATTCTCAACACATAGGCTCAATTCCGATTTCAATCTTGCTGTGTAAATTACAAAAATGAAGGCTTCATACAAGCAATTCTCAACATACAAGGAAAGCGCAACTGATGTTTGACTTGTTGTGAAAAAAAAAGAAACAAAATCTCCAATCCATTAACTCAACATTTACAGTCTCCTCTTAAGACAACATACATGCAGATCAAGATAGACGCAGACCAAAACACCCCAAACGCATTGCCAGAAGATAAACGAATTGCCAGAAGATAAATTGCCAGATGATAAAACAAGTTGCCAGGTCTAAACACCAGATCAAGTGATCTTAGAAATCAACCAATCAAGTGCCAGAGGGAAAACCAGATCTAGTTTTACTTCCATAACATATCAACAAGTGAGATTGCTAGAACCGTCATTTTAGAACATTACAATCATCTTACAGTTCCTAGCTTAATATCTAATGCAATCTACTCAATAAATTAAACGAGCGTACCTCTTTCCTTGTGCCTGCCTTGTATGATGTCCGCGCCTCGATCGAAGCCTGAGCTCCTTGCCACTCCTGCTTGCCGACCGTGGAACCCTCACCGGTACCTCCCAGCCAATCGCTAGGGGTACTCTGCTTCCCCCTTAGCCCCCCGAGCCGCAAAGGGGCCACACAAGATCCAGAGATAAGACTAGCTTCTCAGCTCGCCTCCAAGGCTGTGCTACCACTCCAATATAGCTGAGATAAACCCAACTCCTCACAAGCAATCCATCAAGCCACAATCTGGCAGCGTAACGTTACGCTAACCGTTCATCCCCTCTTCCTTCTTTTCCCCTTCTTTTATAGAAATTTGAGACCCACCTACTTTCCTAAATCATTATTAATTACATTTTTATGACAAACCTCTAAAAATTCATTGCCGTCCAAGTGTCACTAATCCCCATGGTTCTCCAAAAATTCATTTCTTTTTAATAATTAAAAGACTCAATTCCCTCACTCCCCCCAAAAATCGCTCCTTAAATTACTGCTAGGGTTCCTAGATCCCCTCTCATGCTTTTAATAACTTTCCTAAAATGAAGTTGCTGATTTTTAGTAACTCCTTAATTGCTGATTCCTTTTAGATTTTTACCCTAGGTCTCCTACTTTCCATTATTAAGTTTCCTTTATTACAAGTTTCCTCATTTCTAATTTTATTTCTCTCTTTTTATTATTATTTTTTTTTTAATTTTTTTTTTTGTTAAACCCAAAATGATAAATGCGCTTAATAGTCTTTTCAATATAAAATTTAAAATCATAAATTTTTTTATACTCCCACTCTTTAATAATTTTAATTCTTCTTAAAAAATTTAAAAACCTTGGGTTTCAATTAATTTATTACCCTCATTACTTTACCCCCCCTTTGTTTAAGAAGACTTTAACTAACACATAGGAAGGTTTTAGTTATGCCCTTATGTTTATTCTTGTAGGATCTTTTCTTAGGGCTTATCAGAATTTTATCTTTGAGATGTTTTAAATTTAGGTTTAGATTGAACTAGGTGATAGTTCATTAGGGGAGTCGTTTTAAGAATTTTATCAGGCGTTAAGGTCTTAGGGTCATCTAGGTTGTCTCATCATCATCATCCATGCGACGTGCCCTTCAGGACACACTACGTGCTCCAAGGGTGCCAGTCGCCTCGTTTGCTTTTGTTGCGCGATGTGCCCTTCAGGATGCACCACATGCTCCAAGGGTGCCACTCGCTGACTTGTATTTCTTTGCGTGATGTGCCCTTCAAGATGCACCACGGGCTCCAAGGGTGCCACTTGCTGACTTGACGGATTGGTAGACATCTATAACCCCTGGAGTCAACACTCCGCCAGGTGAACTTGTGGGAGACTAAGGGCTCTAAGGAATAAGGCCCCCGCCTTATTGCGTGCCCCTTGGAATCATCGTGAGTGACTATCGCAGTCTACCCTCACGACATCCTGGATCCTCTCGAACTAGGTAATCGTTAGCCTACAGTTCGAGCCACGGCGGGAGTGCTAGTAGGCTGTGGCAGGGCTGCTGTCCACACCTCTCCCTCAACCTCTCTGGAAATCATGTGTGGCCCCTTTACTCCATATGTGAGTCTTGGTCGGCAAGCTATCGTCAGCCTGCATCATCAACCATCATGTCANNTCATGTCAACAACATATCATAAAATCAATAGCATATCATCAAAACAAAGCAATATCACCGTAAATGAAACAACCCAAATAGCCCACTCCCTGACTCAATCCGGAGTCCAAGGGAGTTCCACCGATGCCTCTGCATCCTCAAGGTCCGAAACCTTGCACACTCAATGAAACTGAGGCAGCAGCACCTGTCTACATCAAGTAGTAAAACATCATGTCATCTATCGGAACGCATCATAATCAAGAATAAATGCATTAATATCAGGAAAGTCCAGATCACTTGCGAGCAAGTGTCCTCAAAGAATAAGTTTTGTAAGTGCGCCAGAGCAGGATGTTACATACACCCCCTCTTGGTATAAACTTTGTCCCGAAGTTTCTCAGTATAAATGCCGAAATAAATGTACCACAATATCATAAGTACCACAGTATCATAAGTCTATCTATCAAACAAAACCAAAAACTGTTGGCGCATATCATATGCGTCCTCCTAGGTCACCGAGTGTAGACTATAATTGTCCCACTGGACCTTGGCCTGATCTACCATTCGACGTCGTAACTGTCGAACGTGATGATCTAAAATGCGGACTGGCTCAGCCATGAGCGCTCCCTCGTTAGATACCTGCAAGGAACTCATGTCAATTATGTGTGTAGGATCACTAATATAATGTCTCAAAATAGATACATGAAAAACATCGTGCATACGCCTCAAAGAATCAGGCAAGGCTAGTTGATAGGCCACGGGCCCCTTTCTCTCCACAATCTTGAAAGGTCCCATGAACCTAGGAGAGAGGTTAGCTCCCTTTCCAAACTTGATCGAACTCTTATGCGGTTTAACCCACAAGAAGACTCGATCGTCGACCTCGTAACTACGGTCGACTCGGTGCGCATCGACATAACTCTTCTGTCGATCTTGCGCTTCTTTTATCCTTTGTCTTATGGTTTGCATTTGCTCTTCCATTTCTTGGATTGCTTCTGGTCCCACCAGGACCCTATCTTCAAGCCGATCCCAACTCAAGGGCGTCCGACACAGCCGCCCATAAAGAAACTCAAAAGGCGCCATCTTAATGGTGCTCTGGTAACTGTTGTTGTAAGTGAACTCTACGAGAGGCAAGAATTCCTCCCAACTCTTTTGTTGGTCCATCACGTACATGCGCAACATGTCTTCCAAGGTTTGGTTCGTTTGTTCAGTCTGTCCATCTGTCTCTGGGTGATACGCAGTACTAAAGTTAAGTTGAGTTCCCAAGGCCTCTTGGAAACTCGTCCAAAATTGTCCGATAAACACCGATCCTCGATCGAATATAATCTTCTTAGGCATGCCATGCAGCCTCACAATCTCACTGATGAAAAATCTCACTATGTCAGGTGCCTGATACATCGTACGCACTAGAATAAAGTGATCACTCTTCGTCAGAGTGTCTACTACTACAAAAATAGAGTCATGTCTCCTTGCCGTCAATGGCAATCCAATAATAAAATCCATCGAAATAACTTCCCATTTCGATTCTGGAATGGCATGTGGCTGAAGTAATCCCGTCGGGTGTCTATGTTTAGCCTTTACCTGCTGACACTCGAGACACCTAGGCCCAAAGTTGACTATGTCGGCCTTCATTCCTTTCCAGAAGAACAAGGGCTTAAGGTCTGCCCTCATCTTCGTAACTCCCAGGTGAGCCATGTAAACTTCTCTATGAGCCTTGCTCAGGATCAACATCCTCAACTCGTCGTTTGGTGGTATGTAAATCCGACCTCTAAACCTCAATAAACCATCACTATCAAATGAATATCCCTCAAATCGTGGTACCATCATAGTGTTTTGTCCGATAAAATCCTCGACTTCTTTGTACCAGTCATCGTCACGCTGTAAAGTGAGAATCTTCTCACGTAGATTCGTTTGAAGAGGTAACACTGAAAATATGCATGGCCTCCGACTCAAAGCATCCGCCACTCGGTTCACTATTCCCTTTATGTAAGTAATCTCGAAGTCGTACTCACTAAGCAATTCTGACCAACGTCGTTGTCGCGTGTTCAGGTCGCTTTGCGTAAAAATGTGTTGTAATCCATAATGATCAGTCCTTAATTCAAATTTTCATCCAACCAGGTAGTGTCTCCATACCTTTAAGGCATATACGATGGCTAATAACTCCAAATCATGCGTCACGTAGTTTTCCTCATGCCTTCTTAGTTTCCTCGAAATGTAATCAATCACTCGTCCATCTTGCGTCAAGACTCCACCTAAACCTTCTTTGGATGCGTCAGTGCATACCAAGAAGTCTACGTCCATGTCAGGGACCTTTAGTATCGACACTGTTGTCAACAACTCCTTAAGCCTTCGAAATGCTTCCGCGCATTTCTCAGTCCAAACAAACTTCTTGTTTTTCTTCTGCAATTTCGTGATCAGACTTGCTATCTTCAAAAATCTCTCGACAAACCGTCGATAGTATCTGGCTAAACCCATAAAACTCCGCACTTCTGTGACATTCGTCGGCGCAGGCCATTCCATAATAGCCTCAACCTTGGCTGGATCCACGGTGATACCTTCGCCGGAGATGACGTGCCCTAAGTAGTGAATCCTCGATTGATAAAAAGAGCATTTGGACAACTTCCCATATAATTTGTGCTCTCGCAAACACTTGAGTACTAAGCGCAAGTGCTTGTCATGCTCCTCCGTCGTCCGAGAGTAGATCAGAATATCATCAATGAATACTTGGACGAACTTGTCCAAGTACTCGCGGAACACCCCGTTCATCAAACTCATGAATACCCCTGGGGGGTTTGTCAATCCAAAAGGTAAAACAAACTCATAGTGTTCAAATCTCATCTTAAAAGTGGTCTTAGGGACGTCATCCTCCTTGATCCGTAATTGGTGATATCCTGATCGCAAATCGATCTTGGAGAACACCGTCGCACCCTTCATTTGATCGAACAGATCGTCAATTCTTGGTAAGGGATACTGATTCTTGATCGTAGCCTTGTTCAGTTGACGGTAGTCAATGTAAAGCCTCCATGATCCATCCTTCTTTCGAATGAAAATAACCGGTGCACCCCACGGTGACACACTAGGGCGTATCAGTCCCAGGTCCAGCAACTCCTTCAGTTGCATTTTCAACTCTTGCAACTCCGGGGTCGACATCCGATAAGGAGTTCTTGCTATCGGTTCGGTCCCCAGTTTCAGGTCTATAGTAAACTCCAATTCTCTTTCTGGCGGCATCCCAGGCAACTCCTCTGGAAATACGTCCGTAAACTCCTTCACCACCGGAAGGTGTTCTAGACCTTCAGCTACTCCCTTTTCATTTAGCGCAAGGATTGCATAAATCTTACACCCCTTGCGCATACTCTTTCGTAACTATAAGGAAGAAACGAACCTCAGGGATACTCCCTGGTTCTGTCCTACAATTACCCATCTCTGTCCTTCATCATCGATCAAGCTCAATCATTTCGTCTTGTAGTTAAGTATCGCCTCATGCAGTTCCAACCAATCCATACCAATCACGACGTCATAAGACCCTAAGATCGTGACATACAGGTTGAACCTCATGACGAACTCTCCCAGGTTAAGGGCACAGCCCGTAACCTTTCCTCCAACCTTCTGTTTGGCTCCAGAAACCATCTCTACAAAGCTAAACTCATCCTGTTCGACTGCCTTTACCTTAATCCTTTTCAGCACTGCACCAGAAATAAAACTCTCAGTAGCACCTGGGTATATCAAAATACTAAGGGCCTGGTCAACGACAATACCTGTCGTCTCGAGCACAGTCGACTGGTGCTCTGCCTGGCGGTTATTCACCACTACATGAATCTGATGGGCCTTGCCCATATTTCCCACTGTAGTGGGTCCGACTGATCCAGATTACATGGTCCTCTCCACAGGACAGTCGTGCTGGTAGTGTGGCCCCCCACACATCCAACACCCCTTCTTCGGCCCAATATTCCTGGTACCCAAAGTAGAAGATGATGGCCCGCTGGCCTGGAAACCAGGTCTGTTCTGCTGAACAGGCCTAAACTGCTGCTGCTGCGGGCGACGCTGCTGCTGCTGTTGTGGTCCTCGATAAGGTGTCCACTGCTGAGGTGGTGGTCGTCGAGGTGTAGTGAACGTGGATCCCCTCTGGAAACCACGATACCCCAGCGTGTGCCTCGCTGGTGTCTGCTGCTGCGGCATACCGGATGAACCCTGCCCTGTAGGTCTTGCTGGAGTCCTGATCTGACCCCTGCTAATAAGATCCTCCTCTGTTATGAGGGCCTTTTGGATAGCATCGTGCAAGGTTTGAGGCATCATAATCCTAACCTTTGCACGCAGGCTGCCGTTAAGGCCAAACACGAACTGGTTGACCTTGAGCTTCTCGGTGTTCAGGTGCGGAGCATACCGGAGCAGCTCCATAAAACGTGCCTCGTACTTGGGCACCGTACGACCTCCCTGTCATAAGGCGTTGAACTCATTGAGCTGACGCTCAATGAATTCCTCAGAAAGATACCTCTCTCGGAACCATTCCTCGAACAGTTCCCATGACACGTCTTCAACGACCATGTTTAGCTGTGGCAGGAGCGTCTTCCACCATAGAAGAGCGCTCCCCTTCAGTTGAAAGACCACCATGTGGACCTTCATGTTGGAGGTATAATCGCGAAGTGTGAAGCACATCACCATATTATCCAACCATGCCTCGGCGGCTGTGCCGTCTGGGGCACCAAAGAACTCGGGAAATTTTACCTTCTCGAGTTCATGGTGAATGCTACCTATAACGACCGGTGCCCGTGGTGGACCCTCAGCAGGTGCCGACGCCTTGGCCTCATCTCTATCCAATATGCTGATCAGCGCCTCGAACATGCACTGGAAAGATCTCATCATCCCCACAACATCAACAACTGCGATCTGCTCCTGTCCAAGGACCTGCTCGCCTCCCTGGGGGTTAGACCCCTCAGGCGTGGATACTGCTGGAGGCGTCACGCCTCCTCCCCTAGCACCCCGTCGTCTACCTCCACGGCGTCCTCTAACCATGATTACCTGCACACACACAATCAGATCGATTACCAACAGAATAATCAAACATAATCATGTCAACGGAAGCTGTAGCGAATCCCAAGTTGTGGGTCGAACCCGCTCTAATACCATATGTAATGAACCTCCTCATTACGACAACAACTTTGAGAACAGGTGCAATTTTTTTTTTTTTTTTAAGGTGTGTGCGCGCGTGTGGAAGTAACAAACACACTTGACTCTATGTCGCCAATCGGCAACCAACAAGACGCAACCACGAGGTTCAGCGCAAGAAGACTGAAGGCACACAACACAAACATCAAGACATACTGGGGTTGCACAGTAAGAACACAGGGGGAAGAATCCATGGTGTTAGGGTTACTATTTCTGAACAGGAAAGCAGGGCGTTTAGTCTTATGTCTTCTCGAAAGAAGATTAGACAGGCTCCTGGCCGACTGCTCAGGAAGAAACTAGTAACCCGACCTAGAACAAGACGCAAGCAAGACGAACACAACAAGACGACCCCGACATATCACAGCGACAACCAGCAATAAACGCCCCTAGACATAAGGCGTACAACTAGTAGCTATAAGCAAAAACGACACCAGGTGTTAAGTACAGTACAGTCATAGATGGAAGAATCCAACAGTAGAGTTTACTATTTCTGCACAGAAAAGCAGGGCTTTTAGTCTTATGTCTTCTCGAAAGAAGCTTAGACAGGCTCCTGGCCGACTGCTCAGGCAGAAACTAGTAAATCTTTTAGGGAGTCATAATAGTGGAACTATGCCTTTAAACAACCCGAGACTACTGATACGGCTTAGAGTGTGTTGCAAGAGTGGAAACTGTGCCTTTAAACAGCCCGAGACTCCTAATACAGCACTGGATTCCTTATACCAAAAATACACACAGACATATCTACTAAGCTACAAGAGGTGTCTCTATCCTGCCCGACACAACCGACCAAGCAACCAACTGAATACTATTAAGTACAACATAAACAAGAAGGATGACTACGCCCTTTACAGAAGGCGCACTACGAGAAGGACTCGACAACGAACACCCCAGTTCCACATTGTTTAAATGAACAACCACCCTAATTGACTAACACAGAGTAATTTATTGTACGTAAGACAAGTTATTGCACCATACATATTATTAACAACAATAAGAATTACACTAACACTGTCATGAAATATTAACCATCCTTCATTTATATCACCTATCCGGACCAAGATTCTACATTTTCAAACCTCCTAATTGCTACAACCACCCAAAAATGATAATGACCTTCCAAGATAAAAACATTCAGTTAACATGAGGAGCTCACAATGCGATGTCATCAATGATCATAAAGTTCAATAATAATGCATTAAAAATAACATCATAATTATAGGTAATCATCAATTGAAATTAACAAAATACATCAACTAAAGGTGGAAATCTATAAAATAATAACATCTAAAATGATAATGATTACAATGGGCCATAATTGGAATGAAAAACTATCAGTATTACAAATGACGATAATTAAAGCTAACACTTAATTAAGGATGTCAATATATAGAATTGCATCATAAGTATAGGTGACAACAATTCAGACATAACAATTTTCATCAGAATTAAGAAAGGAAACTCTATAATAATATAATAAAATTTAAATGATAAGGACTAAAAGGGCAATAATTGAAATGACCACTAACCGTATTATGAATGACAATATTTAAAGATAGCAATTAATTAAAATGTTAATATAAGAAGGCTTCTCATTACCAATCCCTAACAACTAATTGTACCTAGTTCAAGTCATTCATATAAGTTAGCTACCCAACAACTCCCCACAACGTTATCATGAACATATCGACATTATGCTACTAATAAATTGACTCCGCCATTATCATCTTGTTAACATAATCCTAACCCATCGCATCTTATATCATGATGACATTGCAATTTAAAACATCAATGACCTTACCATAACTGAATTCACATTATATCTACCCTACCCTAATCTGGCCAATGAATTGTTAATAAAAAAAAATAAGGGTACTCATTATAGCAGCATACGATGCCTACCGCTAAACCCTTGACATTAATTACAACAAACATAATTGCAACAAACATAATACTCATTGTTTTATTTATGAACAACATCGATATTTTATCCTTTATGAAAGTAAATTGTAACGAAACAAGATCCTTGTCATTAAATATGAAAACACCAAAACCTAAGGAAAGAGGTGGCGCAAGAGGAGAAGACTGCCCACTGTACATAAATACAAATTTTCCCAATATAAGAACTTCTCACTGTCAATAAAAAAAACACCCAATACACTATCTGCCCATTGTCATTAAAAACGCCCAATGTATCAGTAAAAACGCAGACCATTTAATACATTAAAATGCAGATCAAATAGTTACCAGAATTTAAATAGCGGAAGTGCACTTGAAGAACAAGATATGTGTATTTTATTTTATTTATTTAAAGGTTGAATGCGCGCAGAGGGTACCAACAACCCGAGTCTTAAAAGGAAAGGAGCCAAGAGTCGACCCATTAAGGAGGAGGAAGCCCGACGAGATTCCATACTGCAGGGTGAAAATTTTGGGGCAGAGGTAAAATCGTTTATGTTGGGCGAAATTTAGGATCAGATAGCTGGGTAAGGAGCCAAATTAAACAATGCCTGGTCGCTCTCAATCGCGCCCGCACTGGGCAACCTCACGCTCTGAGTAAGAAAAAAAAACATTAAATGGAAGGGGATAGGACTCACACGCACAGGGCTCCCACAGTTCTGATGGGAGAGGGAGCAGTTTGAAACCATGACCAGTCTCCTCTCTCCCGCGCTGGTTAACACAAGGTTTGTTGTAAAAAAAAAAAAAAAATGCCAAGCAACCATTCTCTACACAGTCTCAATTCCTATTTCAATCTTGTTGTGTAAAATACAACAACTAAGGCTTCATGCAATCAATTCTCAACACACAGGCTCAATTCCGATTTAAATCTTGCTGTGAAAATTACAAAAACGAAGGCTTCATACAAGCAATTCTCAACACACAGGCTCAATTTCGATTTCAATCTTGCTGTGTAAATTACAAAAATGAAGGCTTCATACAAGCAATTCTCAACACACAGGCTCAATTTCGATTTCAATCTTGCTGTGTAAATTACAAAAACGAAGGCTTCATACAAGCAATTCTCAACATACAAGGAAAGCGCAACTAATGTTTGACTTGTTGCGAAAAAAAAAGAAACAAAATCTCCAATCCATTAACTCAACATTTACAGTCTCCTCTTAAGACAACATACACGCAGATCAAGATAGAGGCAGACCAAAATGCCCCAAACGCATTGCCAGAAGATAAATGAATTGCCAGAAGATAAATTGCTAGAAGATAAAACAAGTTGCCAGGTCTAAACACCAGATCAAGTGATCTTAGAAATCAACCAATCAAGTGCCAGAGGGAAAACCATATCTAGTTTTACTTCCATAACATATCAGCAAGCGAGATTGCCAGAACCGGCATTTTAGAACATTACAATCATCTTACAGTTCCCAGCTTAATATCTAATGCAATCTACTCAATAAATTAAACGAGCGTACCTCTTTCTTTGTGCCTACCTTGTATGCTGTCCGCGCCTCGATCGAAGCCTGCGCTCCTTACCGCTCCTGCTTGCTGACCATGGAACCCTCACCGGTACCTCCCAGCCAATCGCTAGGGGTACTCTGCTTCCCCCTTAGCCCCCCAAGCTGCAAAGGGGCCACACAAGATCCAAAGATAAGACTAGCTTCTCAGATCGCCTCCAAGGCTGAGCTACCACTCCAATATAGCTGAGATAAACCCAACTCCTCACAAGCAATCCGTCAAGCCACAATCCACTAGCGTAACGTTATGCTAACCATTCATCCCCTCTTCCTTCTTTTCCCCTTCTTTTATAGAAATTTGAGACCCACCTACTTTCCTAAATCATTATTAATTACATTTTTATGACAAACCTCTAAAAATTCACTACCGTCCAAGTGTCACTAATCCCCACGGTTCTCAAAAAATTCATTTCTTTTTAATAATTAAAAGACTCAATTCCCTCACTCCCCCCAAAAATTGCTCCTTAAATTACTCCTAGGGTTCCTAGATCCCCTCTCATGCTTTTAATAACTTTCCTAAAATGAAGTTGCTGATTTTTTGTAACTCCTTAATTGCTGATTCCTTTTAGCTTTTTACCCTAGGTCTCCTACTTTCCATTATTAAGTTTCCTTTATTACAAGTTTCCTCATTTCTATTTTTATTTCTCTCTTTTTATTATTATTATTTTATTTATTTATTTATTTTTGTTAAACCCAAAATGATAAATGCGCTTAATAGTCTTTTCAATATAAAATTTAAAATCCTAAATTTTTTTATACTCCCACTCTTTAATAATTTTAATTCTTCTTAAAAAATTTAAAAACTGTGGGTTTCAATTAATTTATCCCCCTCATTACTTTACCCCCCCCTTTGTTTAAGAAGACTTTAACTCACACATAGGAAGGTCTTAGTTATGCCCTTATGTTTATTCTTGTAGGATCTTTTCTTAGGGCTTATCAAAATTTTATCTTTGAGATGTTTTAAATTTAGGTTTAGATTGAACTAGGCGATAGTTCATTAGGGGAGTCATTTTAAGAATTTTATCAGGCGTTAAGGTCTTAGGGTCATCTAGGTTGTCTCATCATCATCATCCATGCGACGTGCCCTTCAGGACGCACTACGTGCTCCAAGGGTGCCACTCGCCTTGTTTGCTTCTGTTGCGTGACGTGGCCTTCAGGATGCACCACGTGCTCCAAGGGTGCCACTCGCTGACTTGTATTTCTTTGCGCGACGTGCCCTTCAGGATGCACCACGGGCTCCAAGGGTGCCACTCGCTGACTTGATGGATTGGTAGACATCTATAACCCCTAGAGTCAACACTCCGCCAGGTGAACTTGTGGGAGACTAAGGGCTCTAAGGAATAAGGCCCCTGCCTTATTGCATGCCTCTTAGAATCATCGTGAGTGACTGTTGCAGTCTGCCTTCATGGTATCGTGGATCCTCTTGAACTAGGTAATCGTTAACCTACAATTCGAGCCAGGAGGGAGTGCTAGTAGGCTGTGGCAGGGCTGTTGTCCACACCTCTCCCTTAACCTCTCTGGAAATCATGTGTGGCCCCTTTACTCCATATGTGAATCTTGGTTGACAAGCTATCGTCAGCCTGCATCATCAACCATCATGTCAGATCATTTCAACAACATATCATAAAATCAATAGCATATCATCAAAACAAAGCAATATCACCGTAAATGAAACAACCCAAATAGCCCACTCCCTGACTCAATCCGGAGTCCAAGGGAGTTCCACCGATGCCTCTGCATCCTCAAGGTCCAAAACCCTACACACTCAATGAAACTGAGTCAGTAGCACCTGTCTACATCAAGTAGTAAAACATCATGTCATCTATCAGAACGCATCATAATCAAGCATAAATGTATTAATATCAGAAAAGTCCAGGTCACTTGCAAGCAAGTGTCCTCAAAGAATAAGTTTTGTAAGTGCGCCAGAGTGGGATGTTACAAAATGACCTAAAATAACAAAACATACTTCATATTCATGATCCTTGCAAAAAAATCATGCAGAATTGATATAAAACACTTGAAATTCTGTCAAGGTACCATTCGACATGCTTTACGGTGCAACACCAAACTTGGCTTGTACTTGAACATATTTCCATACCATAATAGTCTCAGGATCCATTCTTTGTCTTAATATCTATGCACCTTGAAACATTTTCATAGGGATGCGTGTAAACATTGGGATCCGTTTCCAATATATAGGCAAGATTGGCCAACCTCCCGTTCGATTTAGTGGGCAACTTGTTACTAATTTTAGCGAGAATATCCGCTATATATGGGTCGGTGGCATATTGGTTAGAACCATGTGCTAACTTAGTGGAGGTTACATGTTCTATTCCTTTCCATGCATATTCCATTGGTTATGTTTTAATTATAACATATACCTATATGTTATATATAACTTACCAACCACACGATTTTTGGAAACAAATATTATATGTTAGAACCATAACATTTGGTTATATAAAATCCACCGAAATATATGTGTTAAGCCCTCCTCTTCTCTATATATTGGTTGCATAGTATGTGCATGGGCCAAGGGTTGAGGGATTAGGCCCTCGACCCTTTGGCCACACATATAAAACCTTATATTAAAATATATACATTGTTTTCCATATGGATAATAATAAACATTGCGTGGTGCGTTGGTGTGGAGGGTTATGTGAAGACTTTGGGTGGTCACAAAGGCCATAGATTCGATTCCCCCGAAATGTATAAAATTTTACATAACATAAACCGTTATTGGCCAATGAGGGGTTGCCACATGGTAACCTCTCATTGGCTAACCTTACCACATGTCAAAAAACCATTGGACCACTTGGATACCACTTGGATACCATTTTTCAACCTATGATTGAACCACCTGTTTTTCCTAGTCAGCTATACGATCGGCCCACATGGCACCTTGGGGTGTGTCCACATCACCTGTACGATCATACCACATGTCATTGCACGAACATGACACTTATCCTTTTACCCCTTTGACTTTTGACTTTGACATGGGTTGACTTAAACTTTGATTGCCCATAACTTTTGCATAGGAGCTCTATGTGACTTTCCTTTTGCAATGTTGGAAAGTGGACGATGAGCTCTACGCAGTGATGTAATTTTTGGGACGATTTGAGACAGTCGAATTTTGAACATTTATGGACCCCTGGGACCTCTGTGAGCATTTTGGATCCTCCTGGATCTCTGTGAGCGTTCCTTAGATCCTCCTGGATCACCCTACTAGGAACATAATGAAGTGGTGTATGTTTTATTTGGATACTTGTTCTTTTAGTCAAAATTATAAGTATCAATTTCATGTGAAATGAAAGTGCTTTTTTTCCATCTTTTCGACCAACTATTTGTCGTGAAATCTTTACCTTTATATTTTCTGTTAAAAACTAAATGTTTGATTGAAAACTTGATTTTTTTGTTCATTTTAACTTTTGGCTAAATAAGTTAACTTTCAACTAAAAACCTAGAAATACTTCAAAAACAAATCAACATAGTTTTTTTTTCCGTTCTTCAACTTCAGAAGGAGTGGACCCTATGAAATATTACAATTGTAGTAAGATGTAATACTATTAGATTCAACATCTAATATAATTTCCAACCATACAATTTTTCTCTGATTTCATCATATTAATTCTCTTCTAAAATGTATATATATTTCATTTTAATCTCATCATAAATCAGTGAAATGAAAATTCAATATCTCCAAAAATACAAAATTGAAAAAAATAGAAAAATTTTGATGCACAAATTTGAGTTATCCTCTTCAAGAGGGTATTTGTACATTTTTTTGTATTAAGTAGGAATGTAGAGAAAAATTAGAGTTCCCCCAAAATGTTTTGATTTACGCAACGTTTTTCTATAGGTCCAATTTAAAACACACACACACACACACAATTTATCCATTAAATACAAAAAATAATAGGGTATTACCAAAGTCCATATAGATTATCGTAGCATTATTTTTTTCCCACAAAGAAAATTTTGATATGGAAAATTTGGAGTTTGCTAACATGATTTATTATTAATTTATGCATTCTTTAAGAACATACTATCAAACAACTTCCAAATTGACCTATTAAATGTCGATAAAAAAATTCATAAATAATGAATACAAAAATAACAAAATTCTCTATATGTAACATCCCGCTCTTGCGAGCACCGAGCGAACTTATACTTTGAGGACACTTGCGTGCAAGTGATCTGGGTTATTATACTATTGGTTGTTTTGATTATGATTATGAGATGTTGTGGATTGATGATATGTCATTTTTTTGTATTTACATAGATGGGTGCTATTGACTAGGTTTTCCTGAGTGTGCAGGACTCTGTACATTGAGGATGCAGAGGCATCGATGAAACCCCTTGGACTCTAGATCGAGTCAGGGAATGGATTGTTAGGGTTTGAATGTGGTTGATATGACATGTGTACAAATGATTAGATTTTACGATGATTGATTATTATTGCTGACATGATTCGTTGATGGATGCAGGATGATGATAGCTTGCTGACCAAACTCACATGTGGAGTAGAGGGGTCATGCACGACAACCAGAGACATTGAGGGAGAGGTGTGGCAACATCCCTGCCACAACCTACTAGCACTCTCACCATGGCTCGAATTGTAGGTTAACGATTACCTAGTTTGAGAAGACCCACGATGCCGTGAGGGTAGACTATGATAGTCACTCACGATGATTGTAAGGGGCATGCAATAAGGCAGGGGTCTTATTCCTTAGAGGCCCTTAGTCTCCCACAAGATCACCTGACGGATTATTGAATCCAGGGGTTTGACGTCTATGAAATTCATTCAAGAGGCAAGCAGAACCCTTGGAGCACATAGTGCATCTTGAAGGGCATGTCGTGCAAATAAAATGGAAAGAGGCAAGTGGAACCCTTGGAGCACGTAGTGTGTCTTGAAGGGCACGTCACGCAAATAAAACAGAAAGAGGTGAGTGGAACCCTTGGAGCACATAGTACGTCTTGAAGGGAACATCGCGCAAATAAAACAGAAAGAGGCGAGTGGCACCCTTGGATCACGTAGTGTGTCCTGAAGGGTACGCCATGATTTTAACTGGTAAGTTGATAAACCTAGTGCCTAGAAAACTGTGCCTACGTAGGACCTGGTCGGCCTTAAAATGAATAAAGTGATCAGTAAGTTTAATAGAAAATCTTCCCTTAAGAATTTCCTCCCAACCTAGTGAATTTAAAACCTAGGTCTAAGCAGAACCTCTGAACAAAAATAAGTAGACTTATAACAAAAAGGGGGTAAAGAAATTCAAACTTTAATTATTAAAGTAAAAATTATAATCGAGGATTAAATTTTCTTAAAAGGGGTATCCAATGAGCAATGAAAAATAATATAAACCATTCAATTATATCCAATGAGAAATGAACAATAATATAAGAGTTACACCAATACACCACAATACACCATGCACAATAGATGAGAAATAATCAATAGTTTTTGTTCAAGGGAAGTAATGACTTCCAAAGGTAGCTACAGCTTCCAAATGTAAAGGGAGGGATAAAAATACAAGCGGAAGATACAATCCTCCAATATAAAGAGAGAGTTGAACTCTCTATCCTTGCCCCTTCCTTCCATCCAAGAATATATGAGAGATAATAAAACTTTATTCAATTCTGGTCTGTTCAGAAGACCCAACTTGTACATCATGCCCCGCGCTGAATATTTAACATCTGATTCTGAAACTCACACACAAGAAAATAAAGTCCTTACTCTTTCCAATGGAAGTGGTCCCACTTCATTTGGAGTCTGTATGTAAAAGTTATGACTGTTTTACCCAGAACACCTGTTTTTTGACTAGTTTCAGGACTGGTCACAAACCCTATATTCCACAGAGTGTATCTCCATAATTATAGCGAATAAAGATATGAGATTTTTACCAGAGGTACCTTGATATGTATTCGCAATACCATAGCGATTTTACCATCTGAATCATTCTAGAAAAAACGTTATAGTAAAAATGGTAAGATGACCTGAAAATAACATACCTTAGAACACATCACCAAAAGACTTCATCCTCCCTTGAAATCCGGCCTTCTTTTTCTTCTTCTTCCCTCTGAAATTTGACTTGTATCAAATGAATGTATAATGATGTTTAT
>ML809510.1:185881-229490 GCA_009831015.1 Picea engelmannii | reverse complement strand
TAAAATGAAAATCCCTAATTGTGAAGTGATAGAGGGAGTTAAACCCTAAGGTGAAATTTTGCAGTCACATAAGCAAGAAGAAGCAAGGTCTTAAGGTGAGTATGAATTATATATATATATATATATATATATATTTCTGAATTTTAATTAAATCTAAATAGGGATAGAAATTGTAAAAAAAAATATTATTAAAATGAACAGTAAAATTTAAATTTTTTATTCTGCAGGGTTTTAAGTGAATCACAAAACCATTCAAATTTTGATCTTCTGAATAATTTTGTTGCTCCAAAAGAGTTTTGAGTGAATCACCATGCCCTTAAAATTCTAATCTTCTGAATAATTCTGCTATTCCAAAGTATTTTGTTGCTCCACAATGCTCCCAGGTATGTCTCTCTTGCAAATCTCTCCCCTGTAAAATTTGGAAAAATAATGAAATAGTGAATAACTTCTTACTATTTAAAGGACTTTATGAAATTAACTTTTCAAAAAATAAATTCCCACTCATTTTTCAATTGTAAAAAAACAAAGTCGCGTTTTTTTTTTAAGTTTTTTGAAACACTGATGCGTTTATTAATATAACGCACTAGTGCGTTTGGTTAGACAAAGCACATGTGGACTAAATTTCTTGGAGCATCAATATCGTATAATTTTTTTTTATTTGTTTCAAATCTTGAGAACCGGTGTGGTTAGTAATTAAACGCCTTGGTGCTTTATATTGATATAGACACACCAGTGTGCTTTGTTTAAATAAGTGCACCATTGTACTTTAAAAGTTATATGAATTTTTATTTGCACATAAAATAGTATATTCATCTTCAATTGTCTTTTAGGATGCATCCACATGACTTGCAATATTTCATAGTATACATTTTCTGCTTAAAGTCGCCTTATTCTTAAAAAATTATTGTTGATTTTGGTCAAATGCAGGGTGAAAAACTTATAATATCAAATGGCCAATTCTTCAAATTTCATCCCGTTCCATATTGATCAAAGTCCATCTCGGAGTTATCCCTTTCCATATTTAGTAAGTTCAGATTTTATTTATATTTCGATTATGTAATTGAAGTTTTTCTTATCCATGTCAATATGAATAAAAATGTATTCAAATTTGTAGGATCCTATTTCATAATCGAGTTCAAATGCAAAAAATATTCCAGCAGTTCAAAAACGTCAAAAGATCTTATCAGGAGTAACATACAACAAGAAGTTGGTAGACAAAAATGGACAACTTATTTACCCTTCCAATTGTAACATGCCATCTTCTAGCCGCAATCCTGGGTTAATGATGGTAATAATTGTTTGGTATAATGTAACTTGAACAAACCAATTTCATTGTGCTTACTAATATCATTGATGTACTAATGTTCAATATTTTTGAAATTAGGATTCTGATGATGAGTGACCTACCTATCATCTTCTGTTGCACCCCACTACAATGTCAAATTGAGAGAAGGTTGCAATAAGAGCACAAATCAGAGAGGAAGCATACCAAGAATGGTTGAATCAACCACCTATTCAATTCCCACTATGTCCAGATTCACCAATTAGGAATGACTACAACAATAGTAGCTCTTCCCAAGTTGGAAATGGATTCAATCAAATAGAGGTTTGTATGGATGATTATTTATGAGATACGACTGCCATGGAGACAATTTTGTTAGATGCAATCCAGAACGATGCGCTAGGGGATGATGCTCATATCACTAATACCTCTTTCAAAACCCTGAAATATGCTTCCACCACCCCTTTCTTTGGACCTAGCCGGTCAAATTCTACCCAGATGGGGACAACAATGTTACTGTACAACTTGAAAGAAAATTTTGGCATGTCAAATACATGTTTCTCAACAATATCAAGGTAACTGACCATCAAGTCCCTTATATTTTGAAAAATTGTGTCACACAATCAACATTTAAAACGAAGGATTTTATGAATGTTAAATGACATTGTACATTTCTATTTCTATTTCCCCCAAATACAGGTTATTCAAAGATAAGGTTCTTCTAAGTGATAATGTCTTTCCTGGTAGCTGCGAACATACAAAGAAAATGTTGAAAATGTTGGGTGTTGAGTACATATCATATCATGCATGTCCGACTGATTGTATTCTATATAGAGGATAATATGCAAATAAAGAGATATGTTTGAAATATGGTCATGAAAGGTACCATATATCAAATAAAAAGGGTAAATCACATGGTCCTCCTTATAAGATATTGAGGCACATGCCTATAAATCCCAAGGATTCAAAGGCTCTTTTGTTGCAAAGAGTAAGTGACTTATCATTTTTCAAATTTCTACACAGTAACTATTCACTCTGAACTTCATAATGTATATTTTGATCTCATACATACTATATTTCGATTTTATTTCATGAATATATACATTAGGGAATTCAGAAATTGATGCCATCAATAAATTCATTGTTACAATTCGAAGGAAACACAATCATGGGTCGCATTGTATGAACATACAAGGATGAAATGGGATAGTGGTAGGAAATAATTTAGACAATTGAATGGTAGAAGCATGCCTTATCCTGATCATTTAAAATAAAATATGCCATTGATATGCCCCAACAATTGGGTTGTTGAACAAGTTAGAGAGAAATACGGTGCATCCAATCGTTACCCGTGTTTTGAAGAGGATGCACTAAACATAGGGATTGGGTGCAATAACTCGGTAATAATCTCTTTGTGTACAGTTTTTACTTCATAATGCACCTTTGAATTGTAAATTCTATATTTCATATTTTATTGGTCGAGTTATTAGACACATGAAACTATGATTTTTCACTTTTTTATAGGTGCATTTGTTCCCATCTATGTGGGCATATGGACATCATTTTCGCACAGAGGATGCCTATGATGGACAAATGACACAAGACTGTGGAGTGGAAGTTGAGTTCGACCAATCTAGTCGTGCTAGCCACCAAAATCAAAACCTAATATGGGGGAAGTTAGTTTACGTTGAAAAGATACAAGAGATCATTCAAGTGGACTTCTCTTCTTTCCAATGTGTTATTTTTAGGTGCAAGTGGTGGGACACCTTTGATCAAAATAATGTAAAGGAAGATTGTGATAGTGAGATGATATGTATCAACTCTAGAAATATGTGGGATGAAGCTAAGGAGCCTTATGTTTTCCTAAAACAATGCAACCGAGTGTTTTCTAACCCATATGTGTTGGATAGGGATTGGTGGTTCATATTAAGACACAACCCTAGATCAAAACATATTTTTGAGAACAACAATGTTATCATGCCAAACGAGGAAGATAATCAGGGTGATGACAACAAAGAGTGATATGTACATGTTTTATTTCATCATTTATATTGTTGTTGTATCTTTTTGTTACTTTATTTCACTAATTATATTGTTTTTTATTCATCTTGTGACAGAGGAAATGAAAAGTTAATTATAACAAATCTTTCAACAATTTGAGTTGGTTAACAGTCAGTTTGATGTGTAATGTGCTTGTCTTTCAAATTTTTTGTGATTGCATGGAACGATTGATTGAAATCGAATTTTATATTGTTATTTGAAGATATTTATATGTCATTGCAGGTTTAATATAAAATATTAAGAATTATTTTCATGATAATGTTATAACAACATGTTTTTAGAAAAATTTCGCCAAACATTTTATAGTTAGAATTTTATATAATTGAAAAGATTCGCAAAGGTTCTTACACTTAAAACTAAGTATTTCTAATTGTGAAATCCTGAAAAATGCAAACCAGATGAACTTTTAATGGGATATGAAATTCTACTTTCTCCATATAAAGTTTTATGATGTTGAAACCACTCTCAAACATTTGGAACAATTAATGGCAATGCTATCATTTAACTAAAATGATATAAAAGTCTTTTCCTTGTAGGATAAATATGTCAAGTTTGAAGTATTTAAGAATTTAATATTACTAGTAATTGCCAAAATACACATATGAGAATTTTATTTTTTTTTTCTTTTCAAAAAGGCCTTAAGCTATTAGAAGTTTGACCCTTTGCCACATGTTATTGAAGCATTGAGACCTAAAAAATAGCTTTCCAAAACATTGTTTTTTTGTCACAATGGTGTTAGAATTATGATGTGTCGTGAAGGTGACATTTATCCATTTATTAACAATCCTCTTACCCTTGGACAGACTGAAGTAGACTCAAGTAGCTGTATAAAACAATTTTGTTAGTGATATGACTTTGATCCTTAAATCTCTTAGGGACATTTTAAGATTTGCATTGTATCTCCTTTCTTGAGCATTTGAGTTATGAATATTTTAAATATATATATATATATATATATATATATATATATATATATATATATATATATATGCAACGACATATAATTTACATAATTTCTTATTTATCGTAATAATCTATGTTGGTATTAGAAGTAATAATATGGTTGATATGTATGTAATAATACAACCTTTTTGATGATATGTTAACATGATGATTCAAAAACTGAGTTTATGTTCATGTATTTTGTAGATTTAAAAGTAAGATTACATAAAAATGTGGTTTATAATTTAAAAATTAAATTTCTAACAGGTTTTTAAAGAGGAATATATTAATGTGATACCGATTTAAAAATTAATAACTAAGCTTACAACGACATTAATGTGAATATTTCGAAATATAATTGTTATATTATGAATATTTTGAAAGATCATTTAATAAAAATAAACATCATGATGATAACCATCTAACAAACATAAACATCATCTAAAATTCACATTTAAATTCGCTAACACCATCTAATTATACATACCTCTAGCACATATAAACGTCATTAATTACCTAGCTGCACACAAATCTAATAATCTAACAGGGCATCATCATTGTGATCACATCTAACAAAACACGAGCATTGTCTGACATCATCATCACACACATCTAACAAGCATCATTTAGCATACACATCTATCAAGCACATTTAACAAACATATCTAACATGAACTAACAATGTACCCATCAACATCAACATATAAATTAATTAAGTACATCATCATGATCAATAGGAAAATTCACATSTAGTGAACATTGTTATAACATACACATCTATYAAGCACATTTAACAAACATATCTAAYATTACCTAACAATATACACATCAACATCAACATATAAATTAAGTACATCAACATGAACAAAAAAATGCACCATATATATATATATATATATCATGAACAAGTCAAATAACTGTTATAACATATCTGGTCYAGCCGATGTGATAATCATATCTACAATAATAGTGGAGGCTTGGTTTTTAGTAGAAGATGATGGATGATCAAGAGGAAGTGGAAGATCACGTGGTGGAGGAATAGGTTCTTCTTGCTCATCTGGGTGAGGTGAAGGAGGAGGAAGAGGACGTGGAGAAGGATCATGACCACCCTCATCATTCGATGGGGTACTGGACGAACAGGTACCGGAGGAAGAGTGTGTATCATCAACATCCATCCTCACTGCTAGTAGCATGATATCTCTGAAGATATGATGCATAAGAGGCATCATATCGTGCAACATCTCCCTCCAAATCTCCAAGAGCATATGATATACCCTGATGTCTTACATCATCACATGGTGGACTCCCATCTCAACCAAAAGTGCACAGATTCGGTCGCCCAACTCCAACCTGAATATAGTATCTGGCCTACGATGCATGCCATCGGGTATATGCACCCGAGGACCCTTACCCGCCATGACCTTGAGCATCTCCTCATCTGCATCTGGTGGGGGAGGAGGCACATCCCCAACCAATGTTCCAATATCTACAAAATATATAGTACACAACAATAATTACAATTTCATTAAACAATTTAATAAAACAAGTTAAAGAATGTGTTAGAATCAATTTTATTCTAATTAAGTAAGACAATAAAATGAAACTAGATTAATTTAATTAAAGCACTAATATTACCTCTAGAATCTGGTGGCTCATTCAACGTGAAGAGGATGTTTGGACATCCTCAACAATCCAACCCTACGTAAGGACACAACATCATCATGAACATGTGATCGGCCTCACTAGCTAGTAGCTCTAGTGCATTAGTGGAAATCCTAGCCGAAAACGCTTGCTAGCCCCTCTTTGGCATCATCTCGTGCCACATGTGCATCCACACCTGAGTCATCGGACTAGAATGATGATAGACAAAAGTAGGCCTCGTCTCTGGAAACCTCTCAAAAAATAAACAAAACAACTCTGAAGCAAAAGGGAAGTTCTCCCTCCCATGTATCATATCATGACATCTATCTAGAGTTATAAAAAATTGCTTCAAAAAAATGGCAGACCATCTAATACATCATGGCCTCTATACCAAATAATCAACATAATATAAAAGGGTGCAATTAATGTGCTGCCCATCACTAGGAAAGCTTGCAATGGTCGTCACTAACAATGAGAGGCACTTAACCTCCTCTACACCAAGCAAAGCGATCTGTAGCTGTCCACTAGACACCTGAAAATCAACTGGCGAAATTACATCAACCACAATACATATCTAAGAGTACATGAGCTAAATCTCCTATGAAAATTCGACTGGAACATCAGGGAATTGGGGAAAATCCTCCCCTCTCTTGGATATCCCAGTGATAAAGTATATATCCGCTTCAATGGGATGGCACCACTGATCAAGACCGACACAGAAACCTTGTCGATGGACATCCCATCGATGGATTAACTACACCAAGAACCCAGAGTGCCCCTTAAGGGATGTAGCCTCCTCATAGTACTTAAGGAGTCCTACATTCCCCAAGAGGACTTGGGTTGTTGCAGTAATGGAGCGAGGGTACAAATATCTCTCCCTCCCGCTCACATCCCAATCCCATCAACCCTCTTCTCCTGCTCTCTCCGTTGACGTCTCTGCATGATTAAGATATAAAATACATCAACCTCATACATAAAACATATAAAAATTTAGTGAATGAGAAATTTATTTATAAATATGGAAAAATAATTTCCTTTAAAAAATTCGTAAATTTCATTACCAGTGCACCCAAAAAATAGTCAAGCACCGCCCAAGGTGCTTATATTACTTGTGAGCATTGTTTCTGGTGCACACATGTAACATAACACACCATATAGAATTTGTTATATTATTTTATGTGGTGCGTTGTATAAACTTACCACACCAGTGCATTAAGGTTAACATACGCACTGCCTAAAATAATAAAAACTTAAAATGCTAAAGCACTATAAAATCATTTAAAAAAAAATTGTTACTACGGTGCATAGCCTTTCCTGACATGCACCGGTGCGTTACAGGAAAGATGACGCACCACACAAACAATTTTTTAAAAATTTATAATTACGGTACTTTGGTATTTAGGCTCTAATTTTTTATGCTGATGCATTGGGTAATCCTTAACGCCTCAGTGCGTAATTTTACCAATGCACCACATAAAAAATTCATCTGATTTATGTGATGCGTCATTTAACATAACGCCCCGGTGCGTTAATGTAATTTCGACGCAGTGCTAAAAATTAACTATATTATTTTAAGCGTGTGTCAGTAAAATTACACCTGGTGCGTTAATGATTACATAACGCACCGGTGCGTACCATTTACAAACACACCGCCAAAAAAATTAGGCAAATTTGTTTTTGTGCACCCTATAAATTTTCAGGGTGCACTGTCCAAAGTGCGAGTCGAACACACCGTGCATAATTTTTTTTTTTTTAAACAATGGAAATTTAACTGGATTTTTCATTTTAATGCGATAAAAGTTTAAGTTATAAAGAAATAAAGACATTACCTAGACATTTCCTCGTCGAGAAGTCATGGTTGCCACATAGTAAAAAAAAACAGATTTTCCCATCGTTTGGAAAAATTCAAAAGCCATGCACTGAGCAACAGAAGAAAGGAAGGAAAGAAAGGAAAGCACCAACGACAGGGTGCTTCAGAGAGGCAAAAGTTGCATCAGTGCTTGAGATCTCTCCAACACTGAAATGGGTAAAAATGAATTTTACGACCGGTAATTTTGTTTTAATTTAACCCTGTTACAGTGCACTCAACAATTAGACGCACCGTTGCATCCGTATTTACTTAGAACACCATAGTATATATATATTTTTAAATAACCCTACCATGGTGTGCCATGTTTGAGAGGAATGGTGCACACAGGGGCACTGGTATTTAAGTAGTGCACCATAGTGTATTTAAAAAAAAACAAACCTACCACGGTGCATTGTTTGTGAGAGAAATGGTACACATCGACGAGTCAGTATTTTAGTAGCACACCAGAGTATATTTTTTTTAAAATAAACCTACCACGATACGTCATTTTTGAGAGCAACGTGCGCACCGATGCATCAGTATTTAAGTAGCGCACCAGAGTATAGTTTTTTTTTTAAATAACCCTACCACAATGCACCTTGTTTGAGAGCAATGTTATGCACCAATGTGTCTGTATTTAAGTAATGCACCAAAGTTTTTTTTTTTTTTTTAAATAACCCTACCATTGTGTGCCATTTTTTAGAGCAACAATACATCATTATTTACATAGCGCACCATAGTATTTTTTTTTTTAAATAACCCTACCACAATGCGATATTTTTCAGAGCACCGATGCATCCGTAGTATGAAACACATCGATGTGTTAGGTATTTATAAAAGAATCATAAAAAAACATCCTCTAAAACCTCCGCCCACTCACCTTCACTAGTTTTCTTCACTATAAACATATTTTTGGGCTATTTTTATAGTGGCTTCCGCCAAAACCTCCGCTAGAGGGTATTTTCCTTATAGTGTTAATATCTTTGAGAGTGCCTTTATCCCAAAAGATCACAAAGGTTGTGCATAAGCCTGAACCATACAGGGGCAACTAAGATTTCCATATTCAAATCAAAATCAATGGTCCAGTGGTAAAGAATATTCCCTTGGAGCCCATGAAGTATGAGTATGATCTGAAAATATGATCTATGGACTTTTCAGTTTCAAATATGAACAAGAAAAAACCATTTCCATAGTAAACAAGATGACATAAAAAATCCCAATTCTCTGAGGCCCATACTTGAACTATTCAAGGGATGAGACATACACCTATAAATTTCGTGAATAAGGCTCATTCATGAAACATACTAACTTTATTTTTAGCTTTTAGCGTTGAAATTTACAACTTAGGGATGCCTTCTACCCTTGTAATGAGTTTAATACTCAATGAGCAGTTTTCCTCCTATAGATTTTACATTTTTTAGAAGAGAAGCGAATGATTCCTCCTTAGATATGTTGGGTGCTTCCATACTAAATGAAAACCCCAACTAATGTCTTGCTTTAGTGTGATAGAGAGGAAATATCTTGAAAAGTGCGAGGTCAAAGATGGCTAGGATCCCTACATGGAGCCAAATTCAATCTAACATGGCTAGTGGGAGCTACAAAGATCTACAACTCCCTTCCAAAAAGGTCAACTCATCCACCAAGGTTTCTTACAACTTCTAGCCAGTGGCTACTCCTACATGTCAAGCTAATAAATTTCAAAGGAAAATATATAACCCATTACACCCTAGGGATAACCTCTATTACCTTTAGAGTGAAAATTAGAATAACCCATCTTCCTCTACCAGAGAAACCAAATTTTCTTCTTCAAGAATGTTGCACCCTTTTCGTCACCTTGGTGAGAAAATAAGAGGTGCTTGCATGCCCAGTTGGGTCTTGCTGAGCATGACAGCTATAGAGGAAAGAGTTAGAGAAAGAAAAACAAAACTATAAGCAAGAATTAAACTAATAAAAACTAAAATCATAAGCATATGGATATAGAAATAACAAACACAAAAAGACCAATATCACCAATGTTTTTAGTCTGATCTATTGATGAAATCAAAGCACCAAGAAGAAAGGGGACTATGAGTCCCTTCTTCCTCCAAGGGAAGGCTCTTGGACCCTCACAAACTTGCTCTCCTTACAACAAGAAAAATGAAAATGGTGATGAAAGAACTCCTTTGCAAATCCACTCAATGGAGAGGTGGATTGCTCAATGAAATGGTGCCAAAGTGATCTTGTCAAGGATGGAGTCCTTAAAACAATATAGGCAGCATAACATTACATGAAATTCCTTGAGAAAATGAGGTATGTTCATGGCTTTTTATAGCATTGTATTGGGTTATTGTGTAACTGCTTTTTAGTGTGAAGAGAGGCCATTTAAGGCACTATTAGGTGTTTGACCAGCCCACCATTCGGATCCAACCTGGATTTAGAAGTCAAATCAGCTTGGGAGATGAACCAAAAGTGGTTGGGAGGCCGACCACATTCATAAATGTGTCGTTTAGTAGGTGTGCGGCTTTTTGTGCTAACAACCGCACATCGTGCGCGTATGTGTGCATTCTACGTTCCTGTTCCGCGCACGTGCGTGCACACCCATTTTCTGTAAAGCGCTCTTCAATTTTTCACTACTTTGTATAGTTTTTGACCTTTTTGGAATGTTGTGAGATTAATTCAGGGCCATGAATGACTTCATTACTATTTGACGATGCTGAGTTCTTGTCGCCCTGTGCAGACGAAATTTCAGTGATAACAGATGCCCCCTGATGGATGAGGTTAGGAGCATACGTATAGCCGAAATCCATCAATGTTTCTTCTACTGAGAATGGTGTTGTAATATAGAGCAATAGTGGGATCGTTCAGAGTGATCTGTTGGAGAAAAAAGGAACCGGTAGGACCCGACCTTCTATGAGGTGCAAAAAATAGAAAACTGTGTACAAACAAGGCAGGCATGCCCCATGCTCGTGTTATGTAACTCTGAAAGAAGATGACTGAAGTGTTGATGTAGACAACTGCAACGCCCTTGGGGGTGGTGATGATAAAGGCAGAAGACAATTCTGCAAAGGAACATACTCTGAATAATAGGAAATAATCGCGGTAATAAGTATCAGCGATGATGCGGGCATTGATGGCCCTACCAAGTTCAGAGGTCTTCGGAAAATGATAAAAATAACTGCAATAGTCGCAAAGTAAGACCCACCATAACATGAGAAAGTGTTGGCATTGAATGTTATGGGGGCCAACGACAGCAGGGAGCAATGGTGTTTCACCCTGTGCCGTCCGAGATTTCTCATTGAATGGAGAATGAGAATCAAGATATTGTCGCCCTTCCGGAAAATTGTGCTAATGTCGACAAAAGGGGAACGCGACTCCCAGAAGCAAAGGGCTTCGTGGAATCTACTGAGGTGAGGAAGTGGCATAGGTACATGGACAAAGTCAAGAAGTGGGAAGACTCAATACTTCCCTTGGTTGGAGGATGTATGAGATAAAGAGTGGTCGTAACCGTGTAACAAGGGTGAGTGTCAGGGGGACGACAAGACCGGTGATAAGTTGTGCCAGAGGCGGGACAAGGTGAACAAATTCAGAGGGTAGAGGTAAGTGACCTGTGAGGTGCTCTGAATATATGGACGATGCCGACAAGGGTAGATGATAAGTAATGCTCCAACCAAGGGTGACATGGGTTGCGCGTGGCCAAAAGGAAGCAAGTCGCCAACGGTGACGACAAAAGAAAATGTAATGACTGGAAATAAAGGTGTTTGTACAATAAATAACGAATAATTGGGGAGAAATGTAAAAATACAGAAACGGGTTCCCCAGCGTGATATGGGTGGCCCACGTAGGGCATAATGTACTTGGAAGACTGATGAAGGGTGGGGGCCCCATTGGTGAGTTTCTGTATGAGGTAGGTGAAATGAGGGTAGGTTCGCAGATGGTCAAACTAATTGTGGATGAAATGGAGGGTTCATGATACTGCAGAGGTGCAGGTAAAGAACCGTAAAGAGATAATCTAGGAGTCCGTGTGGGAAAGCTAGCAAAATGAGGAGAAGGAGTATGTGGCTGATTCACATCATAATGAAAGACTATCGAGACTCCCATCCCTAAAGGGTAAAAAATAGCATGAGTGTCAAAAAGTGGCAAAAGGTGCTATGAATGGGACAACTCATGTGGGTAAGAATGCTACCGAGTAACAGTACCGAAGATGCAAATGGAGGCGTGGGTACTGCAGAGCCGGGAATGGGGATCCTAGAGGCCAATATCAGATGGTGTGATTGGAAATGTAAATGAAATACAGCAGGAAAGACTACATGCCATTGCTGAGTATATACCTGAAGGGGTTGTGCCGAGGGATGATGAGAAAGTACCTGCACACATGAAAACCAAATACCCAAAGTGAACAATATCTGAAGAGAATTGAAGATATGAGCATGTATTTGATAAATGTGAATATGCGCGTGCGTACCTGACCATGATATGAAAAAAAGGGACCTCGAGGGCTCATGATGAAAAGTGACCGAGGGACTGTTGTGATGTAAGTGACGGGATGCTGATCCTGTGGCTGAAGACAGTTTGAAAAATGGACACCTTGGGCTTCGAAATGGTGAGTGGAAGTTTGACAAAAGGCCTATATATAGCTGTAGGGCCCACATTGCCACCTCATTTGTACCTGCTGCAATAGTGACTGGACGAGCAATTTTCAGAGGAGATTTGGAGATTCAGGGAGGACGAGGCATCTGATTGACGATCTGCGAGTATCAGGTTAGTGGTTTGATCATCCTGCATAGAAATAGGTTTTCAATTTTTGGGCAGGGTTTGCACGGAGGGCCATACAGGGGTATTTAGGGGGTGTGGGCACCACATGCACGGGCGACTCGGTGATAGGCATGCATATGTGCACGCCTGTACACCGAATATACGCACATGTGTGCGCACGAGAGAGAATTTAAGGCGCGCCCAAGGGCACGCCTGTGAGTTGAACAGGCGCGCAGTTGTGCGTGCATGTGGGTTTGACAGGCGCGCATCAGTGCCCGCCTGTATGGTGAATAGGCGCGAGTAAAGGTGTGCCTGTGAAGAAAACAGGTGTGCACTGATGCGCGCCTGTACAGTGTACAGGCACGCATAGATGCGCGCCTGTGTAATGAACAGGCGCGCATGTGTGCACGCCTGTGGGTAACAAAAATCGTGCCTAGGAGGCAAGGTTTGAAGGGTAAAAAATGAGTCTTTTTGATGTTGTTGATAGTTGCTTGAGCTGATATAGGACTCTGTGTTGTCTGCAGGTGGATGGTGGTGACGATGCCAGTGCGGTGGCGAGAGCGAGACTGGGCCCAACTGCGAGACGCCGTGGCCATTGAGGGGCCCGGAGTGCGTGCGACTTTGGCAACCTGTGGGTTGCTAAAGTTTTTTGAGTGCCCGTTGATATGGGCACAGGAGTATCTACTACAGTTCCTGCTCTAGATGTGGAGTCCGGAGCTGCACTTCTTCCTCGTGTGAGGAGAGCAGATCCCCTTCACTGCGGTGGAGGATGCATATTTCTTGACTGGGCTCCCCTTTCGGGGAACACCCCTACCAGTGGAGCCGGTACTGCCTAGGGCCACTTTGCTCGCTGATGTTGGCCAGAGATATTGTTCAGGTCAAAACATTATGTCCAGGACTGTGGTGAGCATCAGTGCGATAGACTCCCTGGCACATCACTGTATAGCGACAATGATTGTATGAGTATACGGGTCACTGGCGACCCAACAGATTAGTGGTGGCCAGCTGTTGGTGTTGGAGAGAGTGTTGGCTGGCGAGCAGTTCGCTTGGGGACTGACGCTTCATGCTAGGATGGTGGCAAAGTTGGACCACTATTGGTCCACTGAAGGAGGAGAGTTTTCTTTCGGGTCCATCCTAGTGGCCTGGTTTTTGGAGAGGGTGCTGATGTTGTGCCCGAGGGTTTTACTGGAGATGCCAGGGGCACGTGAGCCGCGGTTGAGGCGGTGGTCGACAATTTTGCTTCGTCATGGCGATGGCGAAGGTGGCCACTTCTTTTCGACAGAGGCGGCACGGATATGGTGGTAGATGCTACAGGTAGTACTTCGGTACCCCTATGCTGGGGTGGACTTCCGGGGTGACCCGAACATGGTGCTGCCTCCAGGGGAGGTGTTTGACCATCGAGGTATGTTTAGTATTGTGTATGTTTTTTGGTTTAGGTTGTTTTTTGAGATATCAGTCCATATGTATATGATATAGATGCTGATATTATCTGGTGTTGGTTGTTTTTTGCATGTGCAGATGTGGCACCTCGCGGGCAAGAGGTGGAGATGCAGAGAGCACCGGCTCGTCGAGAGCCAGAGAGACTACCGCATGGAGAGAGACGTCGACGGGATGATGCCACGAGGAGACCAGCTGAGCCAGAGAGGGCAGCTAGGAGGCGCCGGTTTGATGACCCTGGTGCGGGGCCATCACACGCGCCTCCGGCGGTGGCCGGAGTGGATTATGATGATATATGTTGTCGTCTGGAGATGGTTTTGTAGGATGTGCCTGAGGGCATGTGGACGTGCATCCAGGACGAGAGTTTCCTGGAGCAGTGTGTGGGGGTACCGCCACCATGGCGGGCCATAGTGCGGCGAGCAGCAGTGCTTGTTGCGATGACGAGTGGACGCCTGCCGCCGGGGCAGGAGGGTCCGGTGGGTGGTCCACCACCACCTAGGGTAGGTTGGGGTGGGCCACCACTGCCTGAGGGAGGAGCAGGTGGTGGTGCGATAGAGGCACCATGAGTGGTGCCTGATGTATATCTTTTTGTTGTTTATAGGCTGGTGAGCCCATTTTTGTACCGAGGTGCTGCATTGGCCTGTGGATACATGTATTTTTTGTATGTAAACATTCGGATGGCCTAATGGGCCTTTATATATACATGAGTATACATATTTTGAGATCTTGATTTTGTCTACATGGTTTTGCTGATGTTTTTGATGATGTCTATTCTATATATATGCTGTGAAAGGATTTGTGAGATGATTATGTATGTGTAGCTTGATGTGATATATGCCAATCTAACACCATGTTAGCTATTTGATCTGTTGTTTGATTCAATTGTCTTGGAATGTGTGTAAATGTAATGGAATCAAAATTTCGAGATAAAAGTCTAACCTGCAGGTATTTGCGAAAGAGGCACGGATCGCGTACACAATATACATTGTTGAGCTGGAGAATGACTAGTTGAGAGTCGAGGAAAATGCTAAGGTGACGAATATTATGAGACTGGGCATCGGCCAAGAGGCCAATGATAGCAGTGTATTTGACTTGGTTGTTGGTTGCTGGCCCCAAACATATGCCGCTCGAATGTATCATTTCATGTGAGGGGGTGTAGAGAGCCCAAGTAGCTGAAGTGAGATTTTGTGTCCAACGGCTAGCACCGTCGGTGTAGCCAATGTGGTAGGTTGGTGGAGGAAGCATCTGTCAATAACAAAAAGGATAGTTTAGACGAGGGGGGAGGAGAAAAAAGATTAAAAAATGCTAGAAAAATAAATAACCTAAAGTAGAATGACTACGTTTAAGCATAAAATTTCTTGAGATACAACCCATTGAAGAGCTCCTTGAGAGAGAGGCCTTCGGGAGAGGCCAAGATGTATGCACCTTTGGTGAGGCAATGTTGGATGATGTAAGGGCCATGCCAAAGTGATTCGAATTTGTTGTGGCCAAAGGTATCATGAGCTATATCATAAGCCAGGATGAGGTTGCCTTCGTGGAATGATCAAAGGTTGACATGGTGATCAAAGGTAGCTTTGGATCATTTTTTAGCTACCTCGTTGTTCTGTAAGGAAGATCGATGATATTCATCTAGAGACTCCAAGTTCAGCAAGCGCTGCTCCATTGGAGCAGTGTTAGGTAATAGCTCAATTGCGGTGCGTAGGGTGGGAATTTCGCACTCGATGGGAAGAGTTGCCTCGACCCCATGGACTAAATGGAATGGTGTGAAACTAGTAGTGGTCTTCACAGCCGTTCGATAAGCCCATAGCGCAGAAAATAACATATGATGCCAATTGGTTTTATGTTTATTAACCGTGCACTGTAACATGGTCTTGAGGACTTTGTTCACTACCTTGACCTGTCCATTTGACTAAGGGTAATATGGTGAGGCAAACTTGTGAGAGAAGCCTAACCAAGATGAGAGTTCTACGAAGATCTCATTCTCGAAGTGTTTCCCATGGTCGGAAATGAGTTGGAGTGGTACTCCAAAATGGGATATGACATGGTTAAAGCAAAAGCGCGCTACTGTGTTAGTGGTATTGTTGAAAGTGGGCATAACTTCATCTCATTTGGTGAAGTAATCAACGACGACAACAATGTATTTGTGACCATTGTTGGAGGGGGAATTACAAGTCATAAAGTTGATGCCCCATTTGCAAAAAGGGTCGGCTGTAATGACAGGGTGGAGAAGAGTGGGAGGGGCCCAAGCTTTGTTGGCGTAGAGCTGACATTGCTCACATCGTTTCATGGCATGAATGCAATCATGAAACAAAGTAGGCCAAAAGTAACCGGCTCGAATAATCTTTTGAGCCGTGGATATACCCGAAAGATGGCCCCCACATGTTCCGCTGTGGTAGTCGTTTAAGACTCTGTCGGCCTCGTCAATAGTCAGGCATCGACGGAGAATGGTGTCGATGCCCCACCGGTATAGGATGTCTCCGATGAGGAGATAGTGGGGGGCCTGATGGCGAATACGTCAACGATCATCTCGTGAAAGGTGGTCACCGAACTTTTGAGTTCGTAGGTAGATGAGAAGGTCACCATACCAAGGATCATTCGAAGTGATGTAAAAGAGATGTTTGTCAGGAAAGTCAGTGTTGATGGAGGTACTAGTGGTGTCAGAGGGGAGGGTCGTGGCTAGTTTGGTGAGAACGAGGGCCTTCTTACTCTTAGGTGTTGAGAACTTGAGGTCGTACTTCTGAAGGATAATGATCCATCGAGTGAATTTTCCGTTAACTTGTCGACGGCTGAGAAAGTACTGCATAGGGTTGGAATATGTGATGACCTTTGTGGTGTGAAGTAGAATGTAATGGCGTAGTTTCTGGACTGTGAGGACAACTGCAAGAGCAAGTTTCTCTTCATGTTTATACTTCAAGGGTGGTCCTGAGAGGTTCTTACTAATGTAGTAAATGACATGTTCATGATTGTCTTCTCCGAGCTAGACGAGGACGTCGACTACTGATACAGCTGATGTTGATACATAGAGGATGTAGTCACGATTATAGTCAGGTGCACTAATTAAAGGTGCATTTGACAGTGCTTCTTTAAGATCGTCAAATGACTGTTGGGCATGGTCATCCCAGTGAAAAGGGATGTCGTGACGTAGTAAGCGGAGGAAACTATGTGCGTGTATTGTGTAGTTGGGAACAAAGCATCTGAGAAAGTTAGCTTTGCCCTGAAGACTCTGAAGTTGCCACAAATTTCGAGGAGGTGGAATTTCGGTGATAGCTTGGACTTTAAGGGGGTCTACGGTAATACCGCTTTGGGAAACAATAAAACCGAGGAGGCGCCCTGCGGTGATGCATAACACACACTTGAGAGGATTCAAGCGGATGTTGTATTGACGACACCGTTGAAAGATGATTCTTAAATCATCGAGATGCTGGGTGCATTTCTTGGATCGAGCTGTGAGGTTGTCCAAGTAGGCAAGGATGATTTTAGCCAGATCGTGGAAGATGTATGGCATCGCCCACTGGAAAGTTGCACCGGCATTCTTTAAGCCGAAAGGCATGACACGATATGAAAAGGTACCCCATGGGGTAGTGAATGTGGTTTTATACTGATCGGCTGGGTGGATTTGAATTTGGTTATAGCCAGAGAATCTGTCCATAAAGGAGAGAGCCTCATGGCCAGCGCAGTCATCGATAATTTGATCAATGAAAGGTGTTGGAAAGTTGTCTTTTGGACATGCATTATTGAGATCGTGAAAGTCTGTGAAAATACGGATAGTGCCCTGTTTTTTGTCGACGGGTACAGGGTTGGAAACCCATGAAGTGTAAGCGATGGGATAAATAAACCTGGCCGCGCGTAATTTGTCTATTTCAGCTTTGATAGCCGCAGCTTTGGATCGGTGTAGCGGTCGCTGTTTTTGGCGAACTGGTGTGATGTCAGGTCAGGTGTCGATGCGATGTTCGACAATAGGGGGATCGAGGCCAGACATTTTCGTGTATGACCAGGTGAAAATATCCCTATATTCCTAGAAGAGGGCTTTATATGCGGTGATTTCCTAAGGAGTGCAAGCAGCTCCAATGGTGATTTCTTCGACGATGGCATTTTTAATGGAAATGTCAATTTTGATGGTGTGGGAAATGTTGGCCATGTTGCCTTCTTCAAATGCATCAGGGGCAGGATTGGGATTGTTGAACCAATCGATAGGCCCAGATGGGATAAAATATTTGGTTTCGATTGTGTAAATGGGGTTTTGGTTAGGAGGCATGGGGGCTTCCTATGGGGAGAAGAGTGCACGGTGATGTAGCGCATCCCAGGGAGAGTCTGGGCGATTTAGCTCTTCAATTATTTCCTCGTCGCATTGGAAACGTCAGGAATACAAGGGGTCGTGAGGAGTGATCTCGATGCCAGTGTGGTTGCCCTTGGATGGAGAAGTAGAGGGAGCAATGCCTGGAGATGGTGAGGGTTCACTTGACATAAACCATATATTGAAGTACTGAGGGGTACCCATGGTGGTTGGGTGGAGAGTGTCTGTAGGGGAATGAGCAGGAGAGTTGGGGGGGTTGCGGGGTAAATCCTCAGAGACGTCATTTAAGAACCATTGAGGTGTTGGGAGTGCTTCGCGTTCGGGAGAAATGACATGAAGATCCTCTAGTGACGAGGTAATGTCAATTATCGCCTCTACGAGTTGGTGAAGCAGGGCCAATTGACGTTGCCTGTATTCAAGGATCATAGGACACTGGTATGTAAAATGAGCTAATGAATCACAGAGAGAGCAAGGGAATCTCATATGTTCATTGACTGAAGTGGTGACATAGAGAATGTCAGTGATATTTGAAGAGGACGTAGCAGGGCGTGGGTTGTTCTGGAAGTTCTGGTGTATAGCCGCTAATGTCTGCCGAAAACATGGCAGTGCTGGGCAATGATGGGTGTAATGGCCATACTCTAAACATATAGCACAAGCATATTTGGTCCTCAACCCTTTACTGCTGGAAGGGTTGGTGGTAGTGGGGGGAATAGTAGTAGTGGAGGGTGTTGTGGGAGTTTGATTGAGGGGGATCAAATTCCGTAATTCAGGTAGGGATGGGCAATTGTTGGTTTGGTGGCCCTCTTTCTTGCAAGGTGGTGGGATGCGTGGAGGAAGTGGAGTGGTGGGCTCTTTCTTCTTTCTCCTGTCCCCAGTTGTAGCCGGGAGGTTAGTGAGTGGGGGGGTAGTGGGGGTGAGGATGGGAATCGTCATGGGAATTCCTTCCTGTGGGGGAAGGGATGGTCGAGGGACCATCTATGGTGGGTGTAAATACCAAACTAGGATTGCTAACACCATATTAGGTAGTGTGAGCGTTGCGGCTACCTAAAAAGATTCAATACCTGGGGGAGGGTAAAAGAAGGGAATTTGGGTGAGGGGTTGGGGGAGTGTCTCCTAGATGGGATTATTCCCTTGAGGGGATGTGGATTCGTGGACTGTTGAGGTCGATGAGTGTGTAGGAGGCTCCAACGGGAGTGGTTCTGCGACTATTGAGACGTCAGGAATGACTGAAGCCTCCTGAGGAGGAAGAGCATCCTCCGTGTGAGTTCTGTTAGATGAGATGATGCATACTTGATTAGCAGGATGAAGGAGTGGTGGTGCTCCATGGTACATCCCTAAAAAGGATGGATCTTTGAAAATTCCAGGACCCATCTCTACGAGTGGATATGCGTCTTGGTTGGTGTGGATGAGAGGAAGAATGTTATCGAGGTTGGAAGATGGGTTAGGCTCATAATGTGAGACTTGGTCGATGGTCACGATCTTCCCATTGTGGGGGAACATCATTGTCCAAAAGACGGAATATGCCACTGCCTTCATAGCGTACATGCAGCTACGACCGAACAGGATATTATAATCGAGTGGGGTGTCGATAACTTCGATATCAATGAGAATAGTCTTTCCCCCAAGTTCAACAGGGACATTTTGGAAGAGCCCTTCAGGAGAGGATGGTCGTCCATCATAAGCTCGTAATGTGATGGAAGAGGGTATGAGTTCCGGGGAACCAAGTTTCTGCCATATTGTTTTGGACATGATGCACGTAGAGGCACCTTCATCGATGATACACCGATGAACTGTGATGTTTTGTATTTTCACTGGTATTTGAAAAGTGATCAAGGTGGGAAGACGAGGTTCTCCACTATCAAGATCAAAGGTGGTGAGTCGAGTATCTGCAGGGTCGACTGCCCCCAAGGTAGAAAGTAGAGATTTTTGCTATGTAGGACAAGTCTGGAGGACTTCCAAGACTGACATGGTAGCCGGGGATTGTGCTAAGTCATCTACCAAGCTATAGTTATGAGCTTCCCTAGCCTGTGGGTTGTGGACATTCCTGCGCAAGGGGATGCGAGGGATGCATAGTGGTGGTTCAACGGAGGGGAGAGGGATCACCAATGGGGATCCCGTCGGTGTAGGGTTTGTCTCTGGAGAGATGGGAGTAGACTCAGTGGGTGTATGATACTGACGATTACGCGTTTGCAGAAGAATTTCTTCCTCACTGGTGAGGAGAATTGTACGCTATGCTGGATTGTTGGGGTTGTGGTACGGTCCCACCTGAGGTGGGGGATGTTGTGTGTCCTGTTGGGTTTTTATCACACCTTGATGTGGAATAGGATTTTGCAGCACGACGGGAGGGGGTTGTTGCACGTATTGTTGTGGTGCCTGTTGAGGGGCAGTTTGTGCAGGAGAATGGGGAAGACTACTCGAGTTTTTCAACCATTTGAAATCAACGATCTGGGGGAAATGGTGAGTGTAATGACCGAATTCACCACAAAGGGCACAATGGAAGATGATTTTAACATTATTTCTCCCTTGGCATTTGTTGTTATTTCCCCCTTGGGGGTTTTGGTTCCCTTGGTTCTGGTTTCCCCCAGTGGGTTGGTGCTGTGGGGGTTGATTCCCGCCTTGACCAGGGTTGTTGTTATTCCTGTTCCATCCTTTCTTCTTGGCATTGTTCGATGGATGAGTTGGGTTGGCTGTATTCAACTGTTCAAAATTTTGGTATTGTTGAGAAGCATAAGGTTGAACAAAATTTACCCCCGCATGTGGATGTGGGGGAGCCATGGGTTGTGGGGGACCAGGAAATGGGAAGTATGGGTTTTGTGGTGGTATCGATCCATAAGGTACATAGGAAGGCATAGTTATTTCACTAGTATTATAAGTTGATGTTGAGGGAGTACCACTGTTTGTGGGAATAGGTGGATGTATGGGGGGTGCTGGTGGTGGTCCACTGATGGGTGGAGGTATAGAAATAGGGTATGGCTATTGATAAGGGGGTGGGGGGTAATAAGGAGTGCCCCCATATGCCGGTGGGTATTGAGGTGTTCCATACATCAATGGTGGTTGGGGTTGTGGGCCATAGTGTGTGGTGGCACCTATGAGTCCGTCTGCTGAGTGAGACATCCCCGGTTTGTCTTGGCCAAATGACACAGGTTTTGGAAGATCAGGAAGTACCATGTATAAGTACCCTAACTGTGCATAAATGAGGTCATACTGTTGGGCCTTACTGATGGCTTCCTCTTCAGATTGAGGGAAGGTGGAAGCGACATCCTTTCCAAGGAGAGAGACAAGTGATCTAAGAAACCAGTGGAGACATTGTTGCTTGGTGGTTTCTGCTTTACACAAACTACGTCACCTACGCCACTCATGAATGTGGTCAGTGATGTGTGTGGCTGAGGTTTGTTTGAAGTTAGACAGTAGTTCTATACCATTTTCGTGGTAGATGGGTAATTGGAAGAAGGTCAAGAATGCTTTGGCCAATGACTCAAAGGTCGCATGGGACCCTGATTTTTCTTCGACATACCATTTGGCTGATGGGCCAGTGAGTGTGCATTGAAATAATCACAGTCTAATGGAATCATCCATAATGCTATTGGAAGAGCACCATAGATGAAAGGTCATGACATGGTTGGCGGGGTCATCCCCTACCTTCCCTTCAAACTTTTGTATGTCTGAAGGAAGTTTGGTTGGCATTGCAGGCCATGTGGTGTCATGCAATATAGGATCATTGGTAAGTTTGGTGAGATCTGGTATGTTGAGAGAGGCCAAATATGGCATCTGTAGTGGGGTGGGAGGGTTATCTCCAACCATAGTGTGTTGTGAACCTGACCCTTGATGGGGACTAGGTGGGTTGGTGCTCCCTCCTTGAGAGGACGTGGGTCCCCCGCTTCCTTGTAAAGGAGAGCGAGTGAACAGATGACCTTGGGAAGTTGACCCAAGTAATGTAGAACCAAGCAAAGATGATCCTAAGATAGTAGCACTCATAGGAGTGTGTGAAGGAGGTGTCGCTGAGCGGGCATGACCAGATACTCCCCCTAATATAGGAGGGAGGTTTAGCAAGCGTCATGAATGACGGGGGTTCTGTGGTTCCCCTATGATGTCAGACTAGCTGTGTGAATATGTGCAAAAAGTGGTGAGAGAAATATAGAAACAAGAACCTTTGCATTGAATGTTTACACAATATATATATCCAAATCAAACTGTAATCAGATGTGCATCATACATAAATGAGAAAGAAGCATATATATGGGTAAGTGGGTTTTGTCCGTGTGGGGGAATCAAAAGAAAGAAAATGATCATGTCCTAGAAGACGTAACGTCCTTCCTCTCAAATAGCATTGGACCTTCCAATAGCACTCAACAGTGGGGTCTGAAGTCACCAGAAGAGAAACTAGTGAAGGATGAAATAATTGGTTATAATGAGGGGTAAAGGGGGCATATCCCGAAAGATCTGGTGATATTTCCCAATAGCCACACAAAATCCAATCAAGGTGAAATTGCAGCCCACAATTGCCACCTAGGTAGATGTCCTAAATTTGGTCACTAGGTACCTCAGTCAAAGTGCGACATTTAGATTTTCGGCCTAAGAAATGGGTCACAGGTTGGATCCCGTCCAAGAGGTGGGTGCCTCAAGGGGGGACGCACAGAACAACCGGACCTTGGACTTCAACCCTTCATGGGTATCTCCCTGCCTTATGGTGATTGGAACACTTGACTTGGAGCATTTTCAGTTCCCTATTTGACAACCTCTATGTTTTATCAATGTGAGAACTAGATAACGGGGAGTTATTTGGATGCCTATCCTCGAAATCCTACCTAGACTAAAAAATTTCTTTTGGCACCTCCTGTGGAGGAAAACTTAGTGAGTTTTTAGAAAGATTTTAGATGTAGTTGTTTTGGGAGGTTGGGGGTGCAAACCAACCTCGTTGAAAAAAAAATGGGAGTGGATAGTTTCGTCAAGAAAAGATGGGGTATTTTCGGAATCCCTTTGGCGGAAACTTACTTAGACCTCCACGTTTCAAGAAGAAGCTATGTGAGTGATAAGTGACTTTTGTGTGTGAGTGAAAGTGTGCCAATTTTAGTGAATTAGATTTCACCTTGTTGCATGTGGACTTTGCTTGGTCCTTACAAGAGTTTGATTACCTAATTAACTAAGTGCCTTTGGTACAACCTTGCGTAATTCAAAAGCCCTAAGAAGCTAGCATGTGGACATGTGGGTCCGTTACTATCCTTTAACTCCCTATTGTGATGTAATCTAGAAAAAGCTTGAAACTATCCTAGATTGAACATGTGGGCATGTATGGGCCCGTTACAAACCTTTAAACTTCCCTAATGTTTTGATCTAAGAAAGCAGAATTTCAAACACTATCCTATATTTGTGACATGTGGGCATGTATGGGCCCGTTAAAATATTAATATGTGTTTGAAAAAGAAAACTAAGAGGGGTCCCAAGAAGGGCCTATGTCCTCTTCTAAAGGTTTTTAAACTTTGTTAAGGGAGATGAGATTGTTTCCCAATCTTTTTCTGATTCTCAAGGTCGCTTGAAGGCGCGAGAGAAGAGCATACTAAGTGATTGGTAATTCAACTTCTAGTCCCAATGTAATCTTAGATGTGATTAAAAATGGTTACCACCTTATCTTGTAATTCAAAACAAGCCATCCATGTGGCAAAAAAAAACAAAGAAGGGAAATTGATTTTTATCCTCCTAAGTGCCTATGTATGTTTGACTAACCCCTTTATATGATGAGGGGACTAAGTGTGGTGATTCTTTTAAAACATTCTTGACATCATTTTTAAGAAGGAAAATGGCCTTCCCCACATCCCAACAACTTACAATGTGAAATTTTGCTCGGATGCGCGGCCCCTAGTGAAGACAGAGGCGCACAGAGCGTAGGAGCACGAACAAAGTTGAGGCAGAAAGCGCATGCGCGCAAAGAAAAGATGTTATTTAAGCGCATGCGTGCCCGATGCACGTTTGTGGGGTAAAATACCCACGCACCTATGACAAGCGGCCGAGAAAGAAAATTCAGATGGATTTCTCTCAATTCTCCCTTGAATTGGATGGTTGGCAGGTTGGCCTAGGCCGGTTAGTACACTTGCAAGTTAAACAAACTAAAAGAAGAGAAAAATAAACCCAAATGAGGTAGGAATTTGATACCTTTCCCTAGCGGAGTCGCCAATCTGTTGCACCCTTTTTGTCACCTTGGTGAGAAAATAAGAGGTGCTTACATGCCCAATGGGTCTTGCTGAGCATGACAGCTATAGAGGAAAGAGTTAGGGAAAGAAAAACAAAACTATAAGCAAGAATTAAACTAATAAAAACTAAAATCATAAGCATATGGATATAGAAATAACAAACACAAAAAGACCAATATCACCAATGTTTTTAGGCTGATCTATTGATGAAATCAAAGCACCAAGAAGAAATGGGACTATGAGTCCTTTCTTCCTCCGAGGGAAGGCTCTTGGACCCTCACAAACTTGCTCTCCTTACAACAAGAAAAATAAAAATGGTGATGAAAGAACTCCTTTGCAAATCCACTCAATGGAGAGGTGGATTGCTCAATGAAATGGTGCCAAAGTGATCTTGTCAAGGATGTAGTCCTTAAAACAATATAGGTAGCATAACATTACATGAAATTCCTTGAGAAAATGAGGTATGTTCATGGATTTTTATAGCATTGTATTGGGTTATTGTGTAACTGCTTTGTAGTGTGAAGAGAGGCCATTTAGGGCACTATTAGGTGTTTGACCAGCCCACCATTCGGATCCAGCCCGGATTTGGAAGTCAAATCTGCTTGGGAGCTAAACCAGAAGTGGTTGGGAGGTCGACCACATTCATAAATGCGTTGTTTAGCAGGTGCGCGGATTTTTTCACTAACAACCGTGCATCGTGCGCATATGCGCACATTCTACGTTCATGTTCCATGAACGTGCACGCACACCCAACTTCTGTAAAGCGCTCTTCAATTTTTCACGACTTTGTATAGTTTTTGACCTTTTTGGAATGTTGTGAGATTAATTCAGGGCCATGAATGACTTCATTACTGTTTGACAATGCTGAGTTCTTGTCGCCCTATGCGGACGAAATTTCAGTGATAACAAAGAACATTAGCATTTCGTTTTCTTGGTTTAAGTGGCATATCTTCCATACCAATTTCTCCTCAATATTAAGATGCATAACCACTTCCACTATAACTACATGCTAGCTAACATATCCAACTATAAATCCTTCAACTTACCAACTATAAAAACTAGATTTCAAATATATCAAGCATGTAATTAACCATGCAAGAATGGAAGATAGTTTTATTAGTAAAACATCTATAATAAATTACATAACCAAATACATAATTATACCTTCCAAAAACTTAATTCTAGTCGTTTAATGAGTATTCTAACCTTTAGTCTCCTTGTCTTTTTGCAAACTCTTTTGGTGCCAACTTGTTTCCACCCAACCATACCTAGGGAAAACGTCTTTCCTTGGGACCTATAGTTGTGTGGGATCACAACTAGGAGATAGAATAAAAATTTGCCAATAGAATATGCACCAAAGATAGGGTTTTTATATGATGATGGATCACCATCACTAGACATGTCAAGTAAAATACTGCACCTTTAACAAGTGGATTAGTGTAGCAGTAATGCTTAGCTTCCTTCTAGACCAATTTACCATGTAAGTTTAGCTCCACATTATCTTGATATAATTTTAGCAGTATTTCCTTACAGTTCAAGCCCCCCTCCCCCTCCAAAATCCATGGAGCCCCTTGTAATATTGATGAGGTTAGACACCTCATCCCATGCAATTTTCCTTGTTTCTCTATTTTCTTAACTTCTAAATATTCACAATCTAAGTGACAACCCCACCATTTCTCATTTTTTTTCTAATTTTCTAATTAATGCTTTATCACACCTCTAGGGGTCATATAAGAGTTTTTTTCTCTATTATTTTATTTTTTCATAATAATTAATTCATATTTTTATTTCAATATTATTATTTCAAGTTGCCCCTTAAAAGTGGGTAATTGTTTTAGGTCAAGTAATATCATCAGGGGTTCACTTATAATTACCTCATCATAGCTTAACATATGGAAGGTTTAGCTATTGAGGAGTAATAAATTCACCACTTTAATGTGCATCGCCCAATCATAATCATGAAATAAGTATTTTTCCATTTATTCCCATGGAAGATGTACTCAAAGTAGGAAAGTCAAAAAAACTAAAGCACCTCTACTCCTAGTTAGATTAGTGTTTCCAAAATACCTGACTATCTTATCCCAAATATTTTGTAAACAAACTTTATACCTCAATCTTGAGACTCCTTGCCTCTATCTTGGGACTGAGTGGATAAATCAAAGCACTGTGACTGATTCCAAAACAAGAAATCCAAATCTTCCTTAGAGCCTTTGTGCCTCTCTATTGTAATTGAGTGGGTAAGTTGAAGCACCACTACTCATCCCAATATAATGAAACCAAATTTTCATGGTCATGTTCCACACACATATGTTGGTGAGTTGGCAAGGATTTTCCCTATCTCTTGCACACTAATGATTCACAAAAACACACCAAGTATATATGTGATATATGTATACCATAATCTAAATTAAAATTATTAAGTTACCCTCAATAGGTCTCATTATTAGACTCCCAACCCGAAGTTCTCCCAGATAGTCAACATCATAAGTTACCTTCCATCAACCTTATTGTTAGACTTCCAACCTGGAGTTCTACCAACAATGAATGAATGGTTGCCTACATATCCAAGATTAGTAAAAAACATAACACAACATATGCACATGGATATATATCCAATATAAGAAAAATATCATCTCATGAGATTTATGTCAGTATGCTTTTTTTTGCAACATTCACACATTAGTTCATTGTATTTTATGAAAATTTTATATCATAGCATCCCATTGTTCATATATAAGCAATCAAGAGTTTCTACTCCATTATCTTATCCAACCTCATGACCTTTAGCCTAGGTTAATATCAAACACCTCCATCAAGGAGTCCTTCATAATTGGTTGACCTGCCACAATTGCCACTTGCTCACATAGAAATCATTACAGAAGTAATCAAATAAATATCATTCCATGCATTCTCATAGTTATATAGAATCACACATAACATATGTTTATGCAATCATACACATCTCTATGTACATGTAAGTAGTTTGCATAAAAGTCACTAACTTCCACATCATAAATATTACAAGTCATCAAACAACCAAGGATAAACATTGTGGTCATATTCAAAGCCAACCTAGACAAAGTGGGGAATTACATAGTCCATCCAAACTATCATGCTTAAAATTTTGTAGGTATATGCCTTGATAAACTATTTTAGCAATTAAACTACTCAACAAATCATAAACAAATTAATAGAAATCAAGGCCCATGATGGGTGTCACAATAGAGTCCACCTAGGTTTCCAAGCTCCTAGGGTCACCTTTGAAAGGTTCTGTAGAGTCTCCAAGAAGAGTAGATTTAGTAGAGTCCTTAGCTACATCAAGTAGGGTGTTCATAGGAGGAAATTTTTTATGATCTGAGATGCATGCCACCGGGTCAAAGAGATCATCTGGGGAGGTTAAGCGTTACAATTGTCTTCCCCACAATACAATTAAAGTAGCTTAGGATTCCTTCTCTTAATCCTAAGTCTTAGGAGGTGCTTCCAAACCTCTAGAGAATGTTGATCTTTGATTTTGTTAACCTTTGAGATCTTCTATTCTATGGCCTTCTCCCACCTTTCCTATTCCAAAATTGAGGAGGTGGTCATGCCCATGGCCTTCACAATGTCTTTTTGACATTAGTGTATACCTTTCCTAAATCCTTATATTTCCTTAAACAAACAACAATAATACCAACAATGAGACATGGCATCCAACTCTACCATCCCTTGTAATCCTAGAAGGGCACGGGTCACCAAATTTATGTCAAAGAGTGTCACGGGTCACCATATTGGTCATGCATGGGGCTATGATAGTGATGACATGAACAAGGGGAGAATGACTCATTCACTCATGGGGCTCTACTAGCATAGATGATTTTAGGGGAAAAATTTCGCTCATGGGCGAAATTAAGGGGGTTCCAAATTTTTATTGGCCGAATTCTTTGTATTGTAATGATTTTTTAAAACTTTTATTATTCGTCCCTAATTTATTTAAAAAAAAAATTGTATAAAGGGTTAGCCCATGTGTTTTTATGAGGGAGAGAGGAAAAAATATATATTTCTCCCTTGAAATTTGGAGCTACAAGCTTCCATTCGCCCCATTTCCATAAATATGGGAATTTCTTATAGCAACTTCGCCCTCACATTAGGTATAAATCAGGGTTTATGGTTTAATTCGGTCCAATTTCATGGCATGGGAAGCTACACTCTTCTGTTCACCCGATTTCCAAAGAATAAGGGGATTTTGGTTAGTGATTTTACCCTCCCATCTGTTATAAATCACGTATGATTTCTTGGTGGAAAAGAACACCATTAGGCAGTAGCACAAATTATTCACAACGTTTGGAGGGTATTTGGATGATGGTATTGGAAATACAAAGTAATAGCACGAGTTTTAAATCTTTGACATCATCTGGATATCTAGAGGAAAGAACAGTAAGCTATTACGAGGGAATTGCACCTTCATATTTCTTTCAGAAACTATTTATTGTAGTTGTAAGTAATGGAAAATATCTGTAATCATGTTCTTTTCTAAGTTATCATCAGGGGACTAACATGTATTGTATAGTTGTTTTCAATACATTTGAGTTTTCATTTGCACTAAGCACTTGCGCTCCTCTTTATCTTTATAATGGCAATTCTATTTGCAGGCCCTAGGGTTATTGGAGTTGAGTACATGATAATTACTAATTAGCGACGTTCTTGGGTTTTTTTAGATGGTATAGACTCTACTTGTAATGTATTGGTCTCTATTGGAGTTAAGTACATGATAATAAGTAATTAGTGGCACTCTTGGGTCTTTTTAGATGGTCTAGAATCTACTTGTAATGTATTGGTCTCTTTTGTTTTCACTTTGTAACTACAACTTTTCAGTGTTCACTTTGTAACTACAACTTGACGTGTCCATAAAAGACAATGCAAGCGAGAAATTTATGCTTATTACTAATATATTAATGGCATGTCCATCAACAAAACTACTATGTGGCCTAAACTTACATGCTTAGCGTCATTTGATGTTTTTCACCATGCTTAGCACCAATTGATTTTGTCGAGATGTGTTCTCCTGGAGTGAGATGATTTTGGGATATGGAATTCATGGACATGGTGAAGATGTTCTTGTTTTTTTATTCCCAAATTGCAACAAATCAAGGCCAGATCATGTCACCTTTATTGGTGTTTTGACTGCCTGCTCGCATGCAAGGTTATTAGATGAGGGTTTGCAATACTTTTAGTGCATGAAATCGTATTATGGCCTTGCACCTAAATTGGAGCATCGAGTGATCATTTTTTCTTTTGCATTGGGTGATCACCTAAAACTCTAAACCCTAAAGTGTTGATTTTTCTCATTGTTTTCCTTCATTAGCCCAAAGTTCCTATATTTTGTCTCTTTTGTATCCCAGTCAAATTTCTTGGTACCTAAGTGTTGCATGTATGATATTTTTTTCATTGGTGAGGCCTTCTATAAGAGGAGCACTCAACAAATTGTCACTTTTTCATGAAAATGGGGCATGTAGATACATTTGGAACCAAATGGTTTGTGCAAATATATATTTTCACTTGTGTCATCCCACTATTCACTCCAAACTCCAAACCCTAAACCATTGACTTTTTTAGTGGTTATCCTTATCATCCTCAAGTTCCAATATTTTGTCTCTTCTTTATCCCAACCAAATTTCTTGGCATTTGAGTGTTGCACGGATGATATAAATATGTCTGTGTGTGTATAAAACCACTTCTCTGATACTTGATGGACCAGATGGCCACTTCAATAAATTCAAAGTCAACAATAACTCCCTCAACCATTAAGGAAACATCACTCGCTATACCTCCTATAAAATGGATGGAAGAGAGTGATGCACATGCAAAGTGTGCCAAGGTTTTCATGTGGTAAAGAAAAATAAATGGTGGAAAATTGGTCCCAGGAAATCTAAGTAAATCACTTAGAATCACTAAACATTCCTGTAATTTCATCAAATAAAGGAAAAGCTTCAGACCACAAATATCATAATCGATACCCACAAGAAAGTGCCATCAATTTTGTAATTATCCAAAGACAAATACATAACTTAGGGAGTACAAAAGTATTTTGGCGGGAAGCCTAAAGAGTACAAAAAACATATACAAAACTAGTTTGGTAGGAAGCCTAAAGAGTACAAGAAATATACATAGATAAGTCAAAGAGGGAAACATCACAAAAAAATACTACAAGTCCATCACTTCTATCTATTGAATATTATGAACCACGAGAAACCCAAATGCTCTGAAAAAGGATCACATTGATAGCACTTCAGGAAACAGGGTGAAATATGTTCCTAGAGTGTTATTCTTCAATGGCTTAGCATGTAAAATGACATCAAATTAACAAAGCTACCTTCTTCTCCTTATCGTCCTCAAGTTCCAATATTTTGTCTCTTCTTTATTCCAACCAAATTTATTGCCATTTGAGTGTCGCATGGATGATATAAATATTTCTGTGTGTATTAAAAACAATGCTATGATACTTGATGGACCAGATGCCCACTTCAACAAATTCAAAGTCACCAATAACTCCCTCAACCATTAAGGAAAAATCACTCTCTAGACCTCCTATAAAAGGGATGGAAGAGGGTGATGCACATGCAAAGTGTGCCAAGGTTTTCATGTTGTAAAGAAAAGTAAATGGTGGCAAGTTGGTCCCAGGAAAGCTAAGTAAATCACTCAAAATCACTAAAATTGCCTTAATTTCATCAATATAATCAACATCAAATAAAGGCAAAGCTTCATACCACAAATATCATAATCGATACCGACAAGCAAGTGCCATAAATTTTGTAATTATCCAAAGACAAATACATAACTTAGGGAGTACAAAAGTATTTTGCCAGGAATCCTAAAGAGTACAAAAAAACAAACAAAACTAGTTTGGTAGGAAGCCTAAAGAGTACAAGAAACATACACAGATAATTTAAAGAGGGAAATATCACCAAACAATACTACAATTGCATTACTTCTATCTGTTGATTCTTATGAACCATGAGCAACCCAAATGCTCTGAAAAAATATCACATTGATAGCACTTCAGGAAATAAAGTGAAATTTGCTCATGGAGTGTTCTTCAATGTATTAACATGTAAAATGGCATCAAATGAACTGAGATACCTTCTTCCTGCCAGTGTAATCTAAATATTTGACTTTTTGAACCTTTTCTAGCTACGTTTTACGATCAGTTTTGCCCAAAATCCGGCCAGAAATTTAGAAGAATTGTTGGAATTGCAGATATCAGATGTTGAGATTGCACAATGCGAGTGGATGGGTGTTTTTTAGGGAGTTGGACCCATATATGTATTCAAAAATTCAATTTGAACAATGGAAAATTGCAATTTCACCAACAATTGCATCGTTGGATTCTGGTGATAATTGCCTGGAAAAGTAAAAAAAAGTTAAATGTTTAGACTTCTACCTTCCTTCCTAGAAGGGAATCTTTAAGTAGAATATGCAGGTATGAAATATATCAAAATTATTCTTTTTAATTAAAAATAAAGCATTATCTCTGTAATTAAAGAATCAAATAAGAAGGAAGGTGTGAATATGTTAACTACACTGCTTGGTTGCATTCTGCACATGAAAAGAAAATCGATAGTTAATATGAATGCATTCAGAAAATGGTGCATAGAAACATTAGAACTATGGAATATAAAGTATTTTATTCAAATGCTCGAGGATAAAATGAGATAAAACAAAGACCAATTTGATATAGATTTTCCCGCCATCCAAAGTTTGAATTATTTTTCTAGTTCTTAGCTTCCCATATTAAAAATTCTCATTTTATCTTTAAGTCGAAGGATGAGATGAAGAGACTAGGAAAATGACTATCCAAAATCTCATGAGGAGAGAAGGGGCAGTTGCAGAACTTGAAACCTCTTAAACATGGTCATTTAGATAGCTTGCATAGTAGACTTGCAGAGAAAGAAGAATTTTATGAATTAAATAACAAGCATCCATGTTTTCTCCAAACTTCGGTCACCCTCACTCTATTGCCAAATTCATGCATAGGTAGGTGCTTGCAACTATTTTTCATTGGCGCTTCAGTTAGAAATTTCAATTGTTGGAATCCCTCAAGAAGAGATGAGATGTGAATTCAAAAATAACTAACTATCATACTTGTAAGGAAACATCGTAGAAACCATTACAGGTCTTTATGAGATAGTGTAGTTATAATACCTATTTCAACACCAGAATCGACCCCTTCGAAATAATAATGACACGTTGTATTTTCTGGATAGAAATTATAACTTAGCTATTGAGTGGTTGTTGATTTCGATACGAGCCATCCACAAAGATATAAAACTAAGTTTAGACACCAGGTTGGATGCACTATACTAAATTATATCCAAAATAAATTTGTTTTCCAGGAGTGATGTTGGTCAGTGCTTAGTGGTTGAATAATAGTTGGGTACCTAGTACATGCTCGATAAGTCAAGAAAAAAGACTAGACCAAGTGCCATGTAAGCGTGATTCCTATGACTACAAGATGAAATCTCAGAAAGGTTTAATAATGATGCTATCAAACTAACCATACTGTGAGACACTTAGCATAATACAAGGTCATCCTTGGTTTCCTTTTATAGGAATGTAGTTATTGTTTCTTGATGTGTGTGGACATTAGCCATCCTAGTTGTAGTAGAACATTGATAATGGTAATAATTCCATGTTCTTGGTAATAATTAAAATTGGCACTGGGATAGGATCTACATGTAGCTGCTTCAATTTCCCTCCTTATTGAGGAAAGGTCTATGGCTCAACCTATATCATCATATTGGAAATATGACTCTCAAAAGATAGAACTTTTCACATTCCTTGATTACTAAGTCATTTGTTAACCGTATCTACATTTCATTGACCAGACAAAGATTTCCTAATTATATGGGTGTGTTAACGAATAATGGTGAGACAATTTGGCATAAACAATCATATAGGATAGTATCCACAATTTGTGGAGAATCTGAGATGCCCCCCCCTCATTTCAAGCTTGATGGTGTTGGGATTTGAATGTCTAAAGGTGATGAAACCAATATAACAATGTCATTTTCATTTTTCCTATACTATGAATACTTACAACCAAATAATTGTAGCAACAAAACAAAACTACAACCAATACATTTACAACCCTCACATAGAGTAAGACAAAAGAAACCAACAATTTTATAGTTTTGAAAGTGACAAGAAGAATGTACTCACTTAAGAAGCCTCTATTAGTCTAAGTGATGAACCTCACAATTTGATCGAAGAAACCAACATTCACTCACTTCCTACCACCATCCTTGAGGTCATTACAAGGCATCTATGTGAAAATTCAACATTTGAATAGATTGTTAGTGCTCCCTCTTAGACTTTTGTCAACATCCTGAAAGGTAGAGTTTTGCTACCCCGATGGATTTGTTAGTGACTACATGTATAGTGTTTCTTTATTTGGCACTCTCCAATCTCATAAACAATAAATTTCACATTTGACATAGTAGAGGAAAACAAATGTGTAGTTGATTTCATGTGTTATTGACTTCCTTTATTATATGTTGTTTCACAAGGGCTAGGGTCACTAGAAAAATTATGCTGAAATTTTTGCATTAAAAATGTAGTTGCATTTATACATATTATTTTGTCTTAACAAAGGTTGCAACCAATACTACAAAATTTGAGTGGAATAAATTACACCAGGTTTTGTAACACCCAAATAAATATGCAATCTTGACCAACTAATGAATAAATAGAAAATAGATTACTCTCAACTTCTGAATTCTGGAGACTAGTATACATTTTAAGACAACACCTGGAAAAGTGTGGGTCTTGGGCAGGTTTAGAGACCTTGATACTTGAATATGATACTATGGAAAAAGAAGAGTTCCATTTTTTAATACGAGGCTCTGCAAACATAGTTAGAAACAATTCCATAAAAATAAATATGTCTCCCAATTCATTAATCGATGTAATTGGCAATGGATCTCCAGAGAAGGCCATGACCTTTGTATCTGCTAATAAATTGTCTCCGAAAATGAAGTGGTATGGAATCCATAATGGAATTTTGGCTGACCCATCTATGTATGTTTTGTAAATTCCTCTACGCACCTATTTACATATTTAATGGGCTCTCAAGTCTACCCAGAAAAAGAATGTATCCTTCTTGAGAATCCCCTTCCTTCTTTGTACAAGTAATTGACATCATCAATGAGGCCTATAACACAAATGGTGTTCAAATTTTGAATGGCTCCATGTGGAAGCACCATCCTAGAACTCATTAAATTAAACAACTAATGGGAAATTTAGACTTGTTTGGAAAATTGAATTCAGTAAGAACTCAATCCATTATGATCATGTGCTTTTCCATAAAATCTAGGTAAATCATTTTTTAGGAAACATCAATGCCTTCCTTTTCAAATTGCTCTCTTACCCTTTTCTATAAATTCATTTTGAAGAGGTCCATGTCCTTGTTAGAAAAGAAACATTTTCCATGACATCATAATGTTATGATGTATGGATTTATTATTTTTAGTCAAATACAAGGTCATCCTTGGCTTCCTTTTATAGGAATGCATTTATTGTTGCCTGCTATGTGTGGGCATCAACCATCCTAGTTGTAGTAGAACATTGATAATGGTAATAATTAAAAATGGCACTAGTATAGGAGCTACACACAACTGCTTCAATTTACCTCCTTATTAAGGAAAGGTCTACGACTTGACCTATATCATCAGATTGGAAATATGACTCAAAAGATAGAAATTTTCACATTCCTTGATTACTAAGTCATTTGTTAAACGTCTCTACACTTCACTGACCAGATAGAGATTTCCTAATTATATGGGTGTCATAACGGATAATGGTGAGATAATTGGGCATAACTGATCCTATAGGCTAGTCCTAGTTGACAAATGGCTACTTTAAATCTATCCCTTCAATCCATGACATCCACCAAGTCCATTTGTGAGAAGTATATGTCGAGAAGGATGAGTCTATCTTGTTCAGTATGTGACATGTTTTGGAAATTTATTGTTCTTTGCTTTTGAACATGTCATGGAAATTTCTATTCAAAATTATTCTATATTGATAGATTCATCGTTCTCAAAATTTGAACCAATTTACCCCAAAAGATGGAACTGGTAAAAGAAAAAAGAAAGAAAGAATGGAAAATATAGCTTTTAGTTGTATGGATATGTTACACAAAGCCAATATAGTGGTGAAAATGTACATCGTACCCATTTTACAAAGGAATCTCATGAAGTCCCTCTTCATTTTTAGAGTATAAGCCTTATTAAATATGCAATGCTTATTTTTTTTACTATTTTAGATTATAATATTTTTTCGTCATTAGACCTTTAATTAATCATCAAGTTTTAACAAAACTCTCAATGACATCAAGTTCAAAAATAAATTACTTTTAGAGGTTTTTAAATGACAACATTTATATCTCTGTATATGCAACCTCTAGTAGAGAAAGACTTCTTCCTTTCTATAATTTGTGATGGATTTCAGAGCTTTCTTCGGGTTATTATAGTGGTGTTCACATTTGAGTTGAGTACAATATGCTAAGCAATATTTTCACTAGAATAATTATTTTGAATCTTGAGAATTACAAAAAAAAATTAGTTGGGTTTGGAACTGATAAGTGGTATTAGAGTTGTGGTTGTTATGGTGAATTCAAAGGGAAATTGAGAAATTCCCCAATGCCCCACCATCCCATCAGGCACTGGGGTGATCATCTACATTACAATGGAATGTAATATCCCCAATTTGACCCCAAGTTGTAATTGCATAAATGTACATATTATCTTTTAAGCTGATGAGACAATATGTTTTGGGTCGTCGTGCCTGTGTATGCATGTTTTGGGCCAGAATGCCTATGATGAGAAAGGTCGAAGAGCCTATATTTTAATATGTAGATAAACACTGATTAATAAAAAAACATCAATGTTGCAAACCATCGGAGAAAAAGAGTATTGGAGACTAGGAACATGAGAGGGAAAGGTGAGGAGGATAAAGGGCTTAGCAAGGGGGGTAAGATAGGAAAATATTATCTTTACTCCTAGCCTAAGATATAAACCGATGAGATATATTTCCTAAGTGAAAATCATATCCTAAGTCCAAAAAAGTTCCTAAGGGGGTATTATTTGAGTGCCACATGGAAAATTAAGGCCATGAATACTTAAACCTTGTTTTCATTGGACAAGGAGTCCAATCCATTCCAGTTTGATTCTAGTCTAAGCCATTTGATTCCACACTTTACCATTCCTTTCCATTTTGCGATCAATGCATGTGGAGTTCATGCTGGAGGGTGAGCTAGGATAGCTCTCTTACTATGTTTGTTTGTGAATCCATTCAATTCTAGGTGAATTCTATTGGGGATGTTGTGCACGATTATTATTGGGTTTCCTTGAGGAAGGTTGGAGCCCTAGAGTGAGAATTGTTTGGGTTTTTTCCCAAGGTGTGAATCCTAAAGGGTGCTACTAGAGACTCTTGAGTGCAATTGGAGTTCCTGGAGCCACTGAAATATGAGACTTCCTAGTCAGCCTATGTTGGATCCCTAGAAGAAAAGTGGGATGGCTGAAGATATTGCAATGCAAAGAAGGGGGTACAATTCCTTGGGTTGTGTAGGATGATGGGCAATGAGAGGTTGTAGGTTGGAATTGTTTCTCCAGTTTAGTACATTGAGCAGAGAACACATGAACTATTTGTTAGACCTTAGCTTGGCTTAGGAATCCTTTTCCCTTGTTGAATCATAGTCCTAGATCGGGGGTGACCTAATTTCCTTTTCATTTGTAGGACTTGAGTGAATTCACTGAATTGCAACATGTATTGATTTAGAGAATGATAACCTACTTTCTTTTCATTTGTAGGATTAGACTGAAAGTTTAATGTGTACATGAGTGAGGATTTTTGTCTACATGGCTAAAGATTACTGAGCCATCCATGAGTGAGGATTTCTGTCTACATGGATAAAGATGGTTAAATTTCACATCGAGGTCATACTCTTGTAGATTTATCATCCATTTCCCTCATCTTTCTCCCAATTCCTTTTGAACGAACATGGTTCTTACTTCCGGGTGTGGGACAATGACTTTCGTGTGATTCTTTAGGATATACGGTTTGAACTGCTTGATTTCTTTATGGACAAAAAAGGCCTTCTTGTCCACCAAAGGATAATATAGTTCAGCACCTTGAAACCCAATGCTCATAAACACGAAAGGGTATTCATCTCCTTATTCTTCGTTTTTTGTGATAACTATTGCTAGTGAATGATCGAATGTGAATGTATATAGTAGGAAATCTTTGGAAAAATTAGGACTTCGAAGAGATGATGCTATAGTTGTTTTAATGTTTTCAAATGCTCCCTTCTCCAATGGTGTTCATTTGAATTGTATGTAATTTTTTATCATCTTATGTAATGGTTTTACAATTTTGGAAAAATCTGGAACAACCCTTCTTACAAAAATTATCCTATCAAAAAATGATTGCATGGACTTATTGATGTGTGGTGGAGAAATTTGTAGAATGGACTTGGTTCTATCTGGATCCATCGAGATCCCGTATTTGGAAATAAAATGTCCCAATAAAATACCTTCTGAAACAACAAATATAGTTTTCTTAGGATTAAGTGAGATATCATAATTTTTGCAATGCTAAAAAATCTACTTCAGATGTTTTGGGTGGCCTTCTCTTTTTTTAGAATAAACAATGATGTAATCAAGGTAAAAAACCACACTTTGATCAGTTAATACTTTCAAAGAAATGTCCATTTCCCTCTGAAAGGTAGCTCCTGCGTTCATAAGACCAAATGGCATTCTTCTATAAGCATAAGTTCCCCATTTAGTTCGGAAAGTGGTCTTTAATCAGTCTGGTTCTGGACAAAGAAGGAGAGACTTTGAAATGGGGGGAAGTATATTATATGTTTAATAAATCAAACTTCTCAGTGGAGGCATAGGAACTAAGTGAACTTCAGGTGTTTAGAAACATCAAAAAATCAGGATTTTTCATAGTGGCAACACATCCAACAGTCTTCCCTTGTGTGAACGCCATTTCATGGATTTTGAAAAACAGAGACGTAGATAGTAGGTATGTCTTTAATGAAAGAAAATAGTCAATAGCTTCATTCAAGACTGATGATTTAGCTCAGTTTTACCATATCGAGGCCAGAAACAAAAATCTAGATTATCATCTCCTTAGCGAGTTGTGAAACTACGTAGATCCAATATTTCAGATGATCAAAAAGGTTCCCAAGGCCCGAGACCTAAACCACTACTCATTGTTTCATCTCCTACACCTACGGTGGATATTCCATGGACATCCAATTCCATTGGGTGTGTTTCACCCTCTCTATCATTTACATTCTTCTTTTTCCTTTCTTCTTCAATAACTTTATCCGCTGCTTCCTTTTTTCCTAATTCTGTTGCTACCCTTGCTACTTCAACTAACTTTTTTTCTTTTTCAGTAGCAACTTTCTCTTCGGCCTCTTCTTTCACTTTTTCTTCATTTTCTGCCCTGGATTTTTCTTTTTCAACTTCTAACTTTTGTTTCTTTTTAGCATCATTCCTCCTCTTCAACACCTTTTCTTTGTCTCTTCTCTTTTAATCAGTTGGTGCTTCTTCATCCTCTTCTATGGTACCTGAATGAGTTGAGATGGAGATGGGGGAATATCTCTAAGCTTCATCTCTCTCAGCATATTTTCTAGTTTCCTCTCTTACAACTTCTTTGTTCGTGATTCTTCCTTTTGGCTGACCCCACCTGTTGAAAATGACCTCGTCATAATTCCTAGCATTTTGATGTACTTCTTCTTCTTTCTAGAACTCGATGGTGTACTCATAAGGGAGTCTCATGTTATGAAAGTGCTCTTTGACTATATTCTTGGGGTCGTGTCTCCTGAATCTTTCCTCTCCAAAATGGTAGGAAATAAATATGTCTACTTCTGCTTGGGCTTGTTTTGTGTTTTCAAAGAAGTAGTTGCCAATGTAAAGAGGCAGTGGAGGCCAAATGGATTTCTTTGATCTATATAACATTCTTTAGACCCCATGTATGATGGTTTGATATGCTACTTCGTGGAGCATAATCTTGTCAGGGATGAAACGATGAAGTAGATGAGGTGGTTTCATTGCATCATATATCCTTATATATGTACCATGTTCCATTAAATACCAATCCTCAATCCTTATTATAATTGTTATTTCCTTGTCGGTCATACAAGGTGGGGAGGTGCAAAAATAAACTCGTACAATGTGGCAAGGAAGTGCTCACATACCCTTTGATAATCTGTTTGATTTTGTGCTCCTAAAGAACCTTGCAGTAGATATGGATAGAAACATCAATAGGAAACCAACTCAATCCCATGTTTGGGTACTTGTGATCAATGCACATTATGTCTAGAAGATATGAATACATGTGGAAATTATGGAAGCTTCTTGGTTGTGCTTGTGTAACTATTGAAATAGCATCCTTGAGATTCTTAGACAATATGTCTGCCTAGTTGAATGATGACCCTACATCTCCACAGAAATATATCAGGGGCATGTATGACAAGGGAAAGTGGGTTGCATTTGGTTCCCTGGACAACCTACACAACATGTCTACCATATATAGGTAGGGTCTTATTAAATTGGTTGTGGGGTATCGATTCTTGGGCCGATATTTGAATTATTTGTATGTGTTATGCCATGTGGGGAATAAATCCTTTGGTGTGAGCTCCAACTCACTAAGGAGCTGACCATATAGCTTTTTGTTTCCGACCTCGATATGGTAACACTTAGCTAAATAATCAGGACTGAATGAATTTATCAACTCTTTTCTTGCATTAAAGACATACCTACTATCTACGTCTGCATTTTTCAAAATCCAAGAAATGGTGTTTGCACAAGGGAAAGCTAGTGGATGTGTTGCAACTCTGACTTTTTTTAATTTTCTGATGTTCCTAAACACCTGAAGTTCATATGGTTCCTCTGTCTCCACCGAGAAGTTTTATTTCTTAAACATATAATATACTTCCTCCCATTTCAAAGTCTCTCCCTATTTATCTAGAAGTCCTGACGTATCATCGTATACGGCTCTGACACTTTCTGTCTCTACTATCTGTTGGGAACTTCCAGATGGCTCAACCCTTGCTGGTTTCATCATTGTTTTCTTTTGAGGTGACATGTCTGAACCTGGATTTTGAGGATACATCAAGGCCCTCCTTTGAAGAGTCTAATCCTGTCGACTTCAGCACATTATTCGGGAACTAGACTTAAAAACCAATTAGTACCTTGGGACCTGCATACCTCAATGGCAGGCCTCCTCGTGTCCGAAAATGGGTTTACATCATTGACCTATGATCATATGATTCCATGGATGTTAGAATTCAACTCATTTATTCACATTCGTCAGAATGTACTAGAGTACCTTGGGAATCATTGACATCAATGATGATTTCCCTCGCGCTTGTTAACAATTTACATCATTGACCGATAATCAAGTGGTTTCTACCATGTTCGACATCAGGACATCTATTCACATGGTTAGATTCGTACTAAATCGGGATCGGTAAGAAGACCCTGGGTTGATTTTTTCACTCGTATGTATACTTTGCCCAGGTTGCGAAGGAGTTCTTTTGAACTATAACACATATACTATTACATAGATCCACTTTGTATTGGTCGTGGCTATGTCTTGTCATCTCATAGGTCCACTGTGTATTCTTTGTGGCTACGATCAATTCAGGTCATAGAAGTATAAATCCACATTGTATCTGCAGTGGCTATACCATTTTTTTAATATAATTATGGATCCGCAGTGTATTTTATGGCGGCCATACCTAAAAATTCTTTATCACTCAAGCATAGGTATGCCTGCCTTTTGTTTGATGGTTCTGTGCAGCTTTTTCCGGTTTCTCTGCATCCATACCCTTGCTCAAAAAAGTCTACAAAGTACTTCAGTCATCATCATCTTCTAACTTCATACTTTGGGGGGCAATCTGTTACACCTCAAAATTACTCACTTCGATAGTGTCGCAAGTGTCATCATTACGACTGTTGTAAGTGTTGCATATTGTTTGCAAGTGTCGCATATTGAACACAAGTGTTGCAAGTGTCACAAACATCATATTTCCATCTTGCATATGTTGTGCCTCTAACGACATCATAAAGACACTTTGTTAGAAAAATAGGACCGCGGAGCAATGAAATAAAACAACTGCAGAAACAAAACACAGAAGATACACAATACAAGAGAGACACAGATTTATGTGGTTCAACCAGTGTGGGCTACGACCACCAAAGAAATTTCCAGGTCCTTCCTTTATTATTATCTAGCAAATGAAGGGATATAACCTACAACAAAACCCACTGTAACTTCCTCTTCTTTCTCTCACAGTCTCCTCTCTCAGAATACAATACTCACTATAATGCATAGCTGCAATACATTTCCCTCATAACAGAGGGTTTCCTTCTAGGGAAAAAAACCCTAACATAATTTCTACCGTTAGATCTGCGACCTTATAATGAACGGTCCAGATTTACAATGAAATTACAATATACATTTACAAGGCAATTTTTCCCTCGGGGGCTTCACCTCCGAACCCCCCAATCGGGGGGATAGGCCCCCCAGACCCTGTAGAGGGGGTACCCCCCCTCTACACTCCCCCACATGGAAGAGTGTACATACTTTTGGGGTGTAAATTCTTCATGGGGTATAAACACGGCTGAAAGCAAGGACCTCTGAATTAGGAACATAATCAGGCTCCACAACCAACAATCTCCCACTTGGAGACTGATCTCAACAACTCCACCACTACTATATATGCTAGACTCTGAACCTTATTGGACCTGGAAAATTTCTCATATTCATCTTCATTCTTGAAGAGCAACTGAAACTGAGAAGGAACTCAGTTTCTCTCTGGTTACTCCCTTTATTAACATGTCTGCAGGATTCTGGCTAGTGTGTATCTTTTCCAACTTCAAATTTCCATCTTCCAAGGAAGATCGTATGAAGTGGTACCTCAACTGTATATGCTTAGTCTTCGAATGGAAGGTTGATTTCTTTGCAAGATGAATTTCACTCTCACTGTCATAGTACAACCTATTATTCTCCTGCTTCTTTCCCAATTCCTCCATAAACCTTTGTAACCAAATCATCTCTTTACTGGCCTCTGTAGAAACAACATACTCTGTCTCTGTTGTTTAAAGTGCAACAACCTTTTGCAGTTTCGAAATCCAACTTACTGTTGTTCCACCTATATTAAAAACATACCCTGTGGTGCTCCTCCTATTGTCTTTATTACCTGCCATATTTGAATCAACATATCCCTGTAGAAAAGTGTCTAAACCTCCAAAAAATAATGCATGAGTAGAAGTACCTCTCAAATACCTGAGAATCCACTTTACTGCCTCCCAATGTTATTTACCTAGATTGTTCATACACCTGCTCACAACTCCCACTGCATGTGCAATATCTGGTCTTGTGAAAACCATTGCATACATCAAGCTACCAACTGTTGATGAATAAGGGACCCTGGACATGTATTCTATCTCCTCTTGTGTCTTGGGACACATTTCCTTAGTTAATTTGAAATGGTTGGCCAAAGGTGTACTAACCGGTTTTGCATTCTGCATTCTAAACCTCTCCAACACCTTCTCTATGTACTCACCCTGAGACAATGTCAATTTGAGATTTTTTTTGTCTCTTGTTATTCTCATGCCAAGGATTTTCTTTGCAGAACCCAAATCCTTCATCACAAATGAATTGGCTATATTCTTCTTGATCATAATTATATCCTGCATATTAGACCCTGCAACAAGCATGTCATCTACATACAAAAGAAAGATAATATAGCTTCCATTTTCTAGCCTTTTAAAATAAACACAGTGATCGGAATGACATCTACTATAACCCTGTTCTGTCATAAACCTATCAAACTTCAAATACCACTGCCTTGGAGATTTATTTAGGCCATACGTGATCTTCTTCAACCTGCATACCAAATTCTCCTTCCCTTTGACCTCATACCCCTATGGTTGCTGCATATAAATCTCTTCCTCCAAATCCCCATGGAGAAAAGATGTTTTTACATCTAAATGTTCAAGATGAAAATCTTCTACTACCACAAGACTTAAAATAGTCCTAATTGAAGTCATTTTAACAACAGGAGAAAATATTTCATCAAAATCTATACCTTTCTTTTGTGCAAACCCCTTTACAACAAGTCTAGCCTTGTACTG